>JBCIVQ010000041.1:0-65000 GCA_039655645.1 Ammopiptanthus mongolicus
ACCATACATCAACGTAACTTAAACACGCATGTATATAAATATCAAGTAGAGTATACATATTAAGATGTCATAATTTCAAACATAAGGCCTTATACATACCGCCATTCAAAAGAGTCATGGCTTTCAGTAGCCAGAGAAACTAACGAGATTGTTATTCAAAATAATAGGACTTATCCTATAGCTGGTCCGCCTCAAAAGTGCTGTGACTCCTCGTACATCACCCTCCTCTGCATACTCAAGCGTCAGGGCATGGATCCCCGAATGTTCCAGTGGCATCTTGGAACTCATCTAAAGATGTATAGGTGAGATACCAATATATGGATTCAAACACGATAACTACGTGCATTACACATCCATATCACATAATCATATATAATCATTATGCATAAGGTTCTACTAAATAAACAAGTAGTATATCATAAAGTTTCATACCCGACAGTCATCGCCATTTTTAAAAGAAATGCATGATACTTCAATGTTCCTCATCTAATTCTTTACATAATCTCCGGAGATCCCAACACCATTTTATAAAAACTGAGCTGATCAGACTCGATTGCCAAAAGGCACACCATTGTTAAAAACATTGCACACTGTCCAACACAAGGCACAGGCGATCATCGTTTATGGTTTTCATTGTCCATCAATGCACAATGGTTTAAACCGTCTTGAATATCCTGCCATCAAGATATCCAGATTAACACTGTTGGCACGTCTGCCAAATTTTTAATGCATGGAAAAATGTTTCAAGTCTTGCCACTTTTCTTTGTGTTCGTTCTTTCGTTGTCTTAGCTCAAAGGCTCCCTACTATTCATAACTTACACCGTTTTAAAACTTTTCATCGTTAACACAGGACGAAACATCCGAGTGCTCAATCATGGAGCCCTAGACCGATGCACCAGCCCAAGGTCCGTGGTAACAGGAAACATCATTCATCTTTTATCATGTTCCCTCATAACAAGAGGAGGACACACAGTCCATAACATCGTTGCACGGCTTCTCGTGCTATTTTTACAGAACACTAGTATCTCGAAATCTCGCATACTAGGTTCACGTTTTCATCGTTTTTTCACCGATTTTTTTCGGTGAAACACAAATCCAAAACGAAATCTCTGCAACTCATCCAAGTTGTTGGATTTTACACTATTGGGAAAAACTCGTTTACAAAGAAACTTTTCTGTTTGAAAACGGTTTGAAAACCACTGAATTGCTGATAAACTTAACTTTTGTTGAAATTCCTTTCCCAAAAACCCTTTTTTGAAAGGAAATAGCTGAGGCAAAAAACGTCTTCCCAGAACAGTATTACTGTTTTTCGAAAACATTTTCCGTAAATCTTTTCGAAATTAAAACGTCGTTTTAGCGTTTAAAACGTCCTAAGTTCAAAATCTTGACTTTTTCCTCTTATATTCACTTATTCCACAAAATGATTAATTTATTCTTAAAAATCTAACTTCTTCTACTAACCTTATAAATTACTTTAGGATCCTCTTTTTCTTTAGAAAACTAACGTCATTGAAAATTCCCGACATTCCCCAAATAAATCTTTGGCGTTTACTATAATACTTTTCAAGGCTTTTATCCCCGATAATTAATTGAGCACTGACCACTGTCAGGGTTCCCAATCAACAATCAACATCACAATATGATTATAGCAGATATTACAGGTAAAATACATAGTAAATCACTATAACACATATTAGCAAGCAATTATCAACAATCAAAATAATTGCGGAAAGTAAAGCAATCAATCGCCACACAGCTTAATCACATATTTACAAACCAAACATGATAACACGCAGTTATAGGGAGATCCCTCAGGCAGTCCCCCTTACCTCTTGAAGTTTCCCAGTAAGCGAAAAGTCGTTCGGTTTCTTGTCCGATTACTCGTCGACAACTACACACAATCAATCAATCAAGATATCAACTTTAAATCACAAAATTTTCCCCTTACTCCCCCCTCCTAGGTTCGGCCATATACAAGAAAATATAGCTAGGGAGTTCCAAAAATTCTCATCTCTTGGATTCTATCCTTACTAGGTGTGATAAGATTAGATCAAAGCCTATTACACCAAAACTTGAACCAAAACCCCATCCACTCATCCATGGAGGTTTCAGCCATAAATACCGATTTGAGCTAGGAAGTTCATTTGGTTTCCAACTCTTGGATTAGGATAGATGATCATGAATCTAGTTGAAAGAAAGTGGTTTGACATTAAAAGGATTTTTCTACAATTTTTCATGGATTTTTGAAGTTTAAGAATAAAAACCTAACTTCCATGAATCATAAAGATTAAAGAGAGATATAGAGAGATTAAGAGATGAAGATTGAGGTTAATACCTCCTAGATGATGAAGCTTGGTGAGAAACCAACTTAGTTCACCAAATCTTTGAAGATTATGAAGAAAATGATGAGAAATTATGTAGGAAAATGAAGAACAAGGAAGAACAAGTGGGATAGGGAGAAAAGAATGGAATGGCCGAGTGGCCTAATGGGTGAGGGAGAGAAGTTAAGATATTTTCTCACTTAGGGGTTTGTTTGGTCATTTCATTAAAAGACCAAGGGCATTTTGGTCATTTCACGTCCAGATATTTTGAAAAACCATCATGACACTGGCACGCTTCCCAAGGTGATGTGACTTGATGTGACATTGAGTTTATCCGTTAGCGGGTCCCGTTAAATCCCTTTACAGCTCTAATCGTCTCTCGGTTCGAGTATTCGCCCGAATAGTTTATATTATTTTCACTTTTTAACGTCAGGAACTGATTTTAGCAAATTTGTAGAAAATCAAATTTTAAGGCTAACGGTCTCGTCCGCGAGTCAAAATTAGGTCTTGATAGTAGTAAAACACTAATGTCAGTGAAAACGCAGATCGGGCTCCTTCTGAGTTTTCGACCCAAAATTTAACTATAGCTTCATACGATAGCGTAGAGCATGACTATGGTCTCAGATTATTTTATTTCACTCTCTAGACCCTCTAATAAAATACAAACACATAAATACTATTTAATTAGTATTAGAGAGTTTGAAAATTCGGAGTGTTACATTACTACCCCACTAAAAATAATTTCGTCCTCGAAATTACATACCTGTGAAAAGATAGGGGTATTGCACCCTCATTTTGTCTTCTGCTTCCCAAGTTGCTTCTTCCGTTGTATCGTCCCAAATAACCTTGACTAAGGAAATTTGTTTACCCCTGAGCTGCTTGGTCACCTTATCCGCGATTCGTATGGGTGAAGTCTCATAAGACAAGTTTTCTTTTAACTGTACTAAATCGGGCTCAAGAACATGGGATGGATCAGGAATGTACTTCCTCAATTGTGAAACATGGAAAACGTCATGAATGTTTGAAAGAAAAGGTGGCAAAGCAATTTGATAGGCTACTGGACCTACACGACGAAGGATTTAGTAAGGTCCAATGAATTTCAGAGTGAGTTTTCTAGATTTAATTACCCGACCAACCCCAGTCGTAGGCGTGACTCTCAAAAACACATGATCGCCTTCCTCAAACTCAAAAGGTCATCTTCTCTTGTCCGCATAACTCTTCTGTCGACTTTGAGTCGTCCGCATCAGGAGAATAGATTAGAATGTCATCTATAAAGACAACGACAAACTTATCTAGATAAGGACGAAAAATCCTAGTCATGTAATCCATGAATATAGCAGGAGCATTCGTAACTCCGAACGGCATCGCGAGATATTCATAATGACCATAGCGTGTTCGAAACGCTGTTTTCGGGACATCCTCCGCCTTCACACGAATCTGATGATAGCCCGATCCTAGGTCTATCTTCGAGAAAACGGTCGCTCCTCGTAACTGGTCCATGAAGTCATCGATCCTTGGAAGCGGATACTTGTTCTTGATTGTTACTTTGTTTAACTGCCGAAAATCTACACATAAGCGAGAAGAGCTCCCCATGGCGATACACTCGGTCTAATGAATTCCATTTCCATCAGTCCCACCAGTTGCTTTTTCAAGTCCTCCAGCTCTGATGGCGACATACGATATGGTGCCATGGATATCGGTCCAGTGCCCGGTACCAGATCAATCACGAACTCAATGTCTCGAACGGGCAGTAGCCCCAGTACATCTTCAGGAAACACCTCCAGAAACTCGTTGACAACAGGTATGGACTATAGATCTAACTTACTCTCCACGTCCAAGGAAAACAGTAACATGTATCCTTGTGCTCCCTCTTTGAAAGAAGCCCATACTTGGTTAGCAGATAAAAATCCAAAAATCTCATCCTTAGGAAAGACTAAGGTTTTGTGCGCACAGTCTATGAGAATATGATTGGAAGATAACCAATCCATGCCTAAAATTACATCTAATTGTATTAAAGGTAAACAGATCAGATCAACAAGAAAAAGTCTATCCTGAATAATAATAGGACGGCTCAAGCATATAGAATTGGCAATAACTGGTTTAGCAGTTCGGGTTGAAACAATCAGATTATAAGATAACGAAGAGATAGGTAATTTCAACAGTTTCACACAATCCATCGAAATAAAGGAATGGGTCGCACCCGAATCGAAAAGTACAGTCAAGAGGTTACCCGCTATGTTGCAACTACCTTGTACGAGATTATCAAAGTTCGAAGCTTCAGCACCGCTCATAGTGTAAACTCTTCCCGTCATCGTCGATTTGTTGGTCCTTGCATGGTTGACAGCAGATCCATGCTTTGGCGCATTACAGACCTTTGCTAAGTGTCACAGTTGATTACAGTTGAAGCACTTAACTGTTCTCTGTGTAAACGTGTCAACCATTTGGTTCGGATCTTTACATTTGTAGCATTTCCTAACTTGGCCTTGTCTTTGGTTCTTTTGGCCTCCACTCCCTGATGCAGCAGCATTTGGACAGAATTGTTGTTGACTTGGATTGTTCCCCCGAGGTTGAAAATACGGTTTCCTCTGTTGTTGCTTCCCCTTTTGACATTGAGCTTGAAATTGGCTCTTAAACCGAGAGGGTCCTCCCACATTCCCTCTATCATCTCTTCTTTTCCTCATCTGCTCCACCTTGCTGCACATCTCGACTAGAGCTTGAAAGTTTCTAATCTGCAAGGGCAGCATGGATTCTTTGATCTGGAACCTTAACCCCACCTCAAATCTCTCAGATTTCCAGCTCCCATTAGGTTGAGTCTGAAAGAAACGGAAGTACTTGGCTAGCGATTCAAACTTCACTGCATACTCCCCGACAAAAAGATCCCATTGTAGAAGATAGAGAAATTCTCATTCCTTCTCGACTCTAGCACTTTCAGGAAAGTACTTGTCCAAAAATGTTCTTCGGAATATATCCCAAGAAATCTCCTGATTGTCAGCTTCCAACAGTTGCCTGGTGCCTTTCCACCAATACTCTGCATCTACCATCAGCAGGAAAGCAGCATACTGAACCTTAACTCCTTCTGGACTCAAGATGAGTTCAAAAATCTTCTCCAGTTCCTGTATCCACAGGTCAGCTTTCTCAGGTTCAGCATCCCCGCGAAACTGTGGAGGATTCAGACGTCGAAATGCAGACAGACCTGTACCTTATGCAGCTTGCTGGTTCTGAGCAGCCATAGCAGCTGTCTGTAAGGCAATAGCAACTGGAACATTCTCCATTGCTTGAACAGTATAATCCACTGCACCCTCATAGTACTCATAAGCATGATCATGGTTATCGACAGGACCACCTCGACGACCCCTACCACGACTGCGTCCATGGCCATGGCCACGTTCATGTCCACCCTCTGGTTCCATAACTGACCTGCAAGACAAACTCAGTTAAATGGCAACCAGAGACATGGGACATGTGCTCACTAGTTAACACACATTACTTCTAAGAAGTAATTCAAGCAGTCTCAATCAGAGAACACACAATAGCAACATAATAGACCTATTTCCCAAAGATTCTGGAAAGACTCGACCAGCTCTAATACCACTAATGTGACACCCCCTTCTGGGACATCACATGGTTATCCGTTGCGGAAAATAAACTTTACTAATTTATGCTGGTTACATTCGGAAAATAAGATTTTCCAAGTATTTAATTTATTTTGAAAATCTGTGATAAAATTTTTTTCTTCTAGCTTTGTTTACCATACATCAACGTAACTTAAACATGCATGTATATAAACATCAAGCCGAGTATACATATTAAGATATCATAATTTCATACGTAAGGCCTTATACATACTGCAATTCAAAAGAGTCATGGCTTTCAATAGCCAGAGCAACCAACGAGATTATTATTCAAAATAATATGACTTATCCTATAGATGGTCCACCTCTAAAGTACTGTGACACCTCGTACGTCACCCTCCTCTGCATACTCAAGCGTCAGGGAATGGATCCCCGAATGTTCTAGTGGAATCTTGGAACTCATCTAAAGATGTAAGGGTGAGATACCAATATATGGATTCAAACACGATAACTACGTGCATTACACATCAATAGCACATAAGCATATATAATCATTATGCATAAGGTTATACTAAATAAACAAGTAGTATATCATAGGGTTTCATACCCGACAGTCGTCGCCATTTTTGAAAGAATGCATGACACTTCAATGTTCCTCACCTAATTCTATACTTAATCTCCGGAGATCCCAACACCGTTTTATAAAAACTGAGCCGATCAGGCTCGATTGCCAAAAGGCACACCGTTGTTAAAACCATTGCACATTGTCCAACACAAGGCACAGGCGATCATCGTTTATGGTTTTCATTGTCCATCAAGGCACAATAGTATACGCCGTCTTGAATATCCTGCCATCAAGATATCTAGACCGAATTTTAATGCATGGAAAAACGTTTCAAGTCTTGCCGCTTTTCTTTGTGTTCGTTCTTTCGTTGTCATAGCTCAAAGGCTCCTAACTATTCATAACTTACACTGTTTTAAAACTTTTCACTGTTAACACAAGACGAAACGTCCGTGTGCTTAATCGCGGAGCCCTAGACCGATGCACCAGCCCAAGGTTCGTGGTAATAGAAAACATCATTCATATTTTATCACGTTCCCTCATAATAAGAGGAGGACACACAATCCATAACATCATTGCACGGCTTCTCGTGCTATTTTTACAGAACACTAGTATCCCGACAACTCGCATACTAGGTTCACGTTTTCATCATTTTTTTCACCGTTTTTCGTTCTATGAAACACTAATCCAAAACGAAATCTCCGCAACTCATCCAAGTTGTCGGATTTTACACTGTTGGGAAAAATAGTTTACAGAGAAAATTTTCTGTTTGAAAACGGTTTGAAAACCACCGAATTGTTGATAAACTTAACTTTTGTTGAAAGTCCTTTCCCAAAAACCCGTTTTTGAAAGGAAACAGCTGAGACCAAAAACGTCATCCCAGAACAGTATTACTATTTTTTGAAAACGTTTTCCGTAATCTTTTCGGAATTAAAACGTCGTTTTAGCGTTAAAAACATCTTAAGTTCAAAATCTTGACTTTTTCTTCTTATATTCACTTATTCCACAAAATGATTAATTTATTCTTAAAAATCTAACTTCTTCTACTAACCTTATAAATTACTTTAGGATCCTCTTTTTCTTTAGAAAACTAACGTCATTGAAAATTCCCAACATTCCCCAAATAAATCTTTGGCGTTTACTACAAAGCTTTTCAAGGGTTTTAGCCACGTTAATTAATTGAGCACTAACCACTGTCAGGCTTCCCAATCAACAATCAACATCACAATGATTATAGCAGATATTACAGGTAAAATACATAGTAAATCACTATAACACATATTAGCAAGCAATTATCAACAGTCAAAATAATTGCGGAAAGTAAAGCAATCAATCACCACGCAGCTTAATCACATATTTACAGACCAAACATGATAATACACAGTTATCGGGAGATCCCTCAGGCAGTCCCCCCTTACCTCTTGAAGTTTCTCGGTAAGCGAAAAGTCGCCCGATCGATCCGAAAGTCGCACGGTTTCTCGTCTGATTACTTGTCGACAACTACACACAATCAATCAATCAAGATATCAACTTTAAATCACAAAATTTTCCCCTAACTCGCCCTCCTAGGTTCGGCCATATGCAAGAAAACATGGCTAGGGAGTTCCAAAAATTCTCATCTCTTGGATTCTACTCTTACTAGGTGTGATAAGACTAGATCAAAGCCTATTACACCAAAACTTGAACCAAAACGCCATCCACTCATCCATGGAGGTTTCGGCCATAAATACCCATTTAAGCTATTGGATTAGTATAGATGATCATGAATCTAGTTGAAAGAAAGTGGTTTGACATTAAAAGGATTTTTCTACAATTTTTCATGGATTTTTGAAGTTTTTGAACAAAAACCTAACTTCCAGGAATCATAGAGATTAAAGAGAGAAATAGAGAGATTAAGAGATGAAGAATGAGGTTAATACCTCCTAGATGATGAAGCTTGGTGAGAAACCAACTTAGTTTCACCAAATCTTTGAAGATTATGAAGAAAATGAAGAGAAAGTATGTAGGAAAATGAAGAACAAGGAAGAACAAGTGGGATAGGGAGAAAAGAATGAAATGGCTGGGTGGCCTAATGGGTGAGGGAGAGAAGTTGAGATATTTTCTCACTTAGGGGTAGTTTGGTCATTTCATTAAAAGACCAAGGGCATTTTGGTCATTTCGCGTCTAGATATTTTGAAAAACCATCATGACACTGGCACACTTCCCAAGGTGATGTGACTTGATGTGACCCTGAGTTTATCCGTTAGCAGGTCCCGTTAAATCCCTTTACAGCTCCAATCGTCTCCCGGTTCGAGTATTCGCCCGGATAGTTTATATTATTTTCACTTTTTTATGTCAGGAACTGATTTTAGCAAATTTGTAGAGAATCAAATTCTAAGGCTAACGGTTTCGTCCACGAGTCAAAATTAGGTCTTGATAGTAGTAAAACACTACTGTCGGTGAAAACGCAGACCGGGCTTCGTCTGAGTTTTCGACCCAAAATTTAACTATAGCTTCCTACGATAGCGTAGAGCATGACTATGGTCTCAGATTATTTTATTTCACTCTCTAGACCCTCCAATAAAATACAAACACATAAATACTGTTTAATTAATATTAGAGAGTTTTAAAAATCGGGGTATTACACTGACCCTTATCCTAACTACCCTAATAGTAATCCGTACCATGATTGGTGATTGTCCATGCAAAATATTGTCCATGCAATTTATTGAATACAATACCATATGTGAAATTAAATTTTGCATTCCTTTACTAAAGTAATCATTGGTAGGGAAGCTTGTACCTGTGTTCCAGTTATACATATGTCAGCTACTGCTTTAGCTACAACAACAGAACATTTATTTTTGGAAAAAATGTCCATAATTGATTTTCTACTAATGTAGATCTTTGGGAAAGTTATGTTATTACAAGGTTCTTTGATCAAGTTTGCACAGTCTTGGCCAGAGGTACTTCTGCATTGACTGTTAGCACTGGATACGTACATGGCACATTAGTTAGCAATTTTCATATGTCATCTGTGATGTTTTATCTCTTTATTGGTTGTCATAAGATACTTACAGTTAGGAAGTGTATATGAAGTGAGTCGGGAAGTGGTTGGACGGGTACCCATCCTAGTCTAACAGCTATCCTTCCAACTTTAGTGTCCACTTGCAAGAAATGTTTCATGGCAACATGCTGATTGTAAGCCTTTTTTGTGATTTTCATAGCTTGGTGAGTGGTTAGTGGATTTCAAATAAATCGTACCCGGAAAGCATGATGATGAAGTGTTAGAAGTTGTAAACATTCTAAACATTTAACCCTAGTTCGTGGATGCTTAAAAGGAAGTCCCTACAGTTGATGTGGTATAAGGACATCATATAGAAAGAGTATTGTTAATTCGCATAGTATGTTGGTATTTGTTGTCACTTTCTTTTGGTTGTCCAACATGATTTCAGCAATTAATTGACGAATGGCTAATACTATTTTACTTGTGATTTTTACATACCTTACATGCCTAACTATGATTTGAACTCTGCAACAATATAGAAGCCAATATTGACCCAAGTTTCAACTCCCCCCAATCAATAACATAAACAATGGATCAACTAGAATGTGCAGACAACCAGCTTGGTACAATACCTGAGTACACAATAGTTGAAAGCCTAGATCAGGCTAAAGACAATCCGGAAAACTTGGTTTCATCCACAGTGTATGAAAGTTAGGAAAACTTCTATGCCTTCGTCAACATATTGTATGCAACATTGATTTCTGTTATTGTTGCACAATGCAAAGCATAGTTAGGTATGTAAGATATGTAAAAATCATCAGTTAAGCAGTGTTAGTTAATCGTTACTAAACTTCTGAAATCTTATCGGATGCAACCAAGCAATGGTTGGACAGCCCAAAGAAAGTGACAACAAATATCAGTATACTATGCAAATTAACAATATCATTCTATATGATGTTCATATACCACATGAACTGTAGGAACTTCCTGCTAAGCATCCATATAGACTAGGGTTAAAAAGTTTGGAATATTTATGACTTCTAACACTTCATCATCATGATTTTTCGGTATGGTTCATTTGAAATCCATTCGTCACTGACCAGGCTATCAAAATCACAAAAGAAGCTTAGAATCAACATGTTATCATGAAACAAGTCTTGCAGATTGACACCAATGATGGAAGGATAACTGTTAACCTTGGATAGGTCCCTCTCCAATCACTTTCTGACCTACTTCATTTACACTTCCTTGACTTGTAAGCATCTTATGACAACCAATAAAGAGATAAGACATCACAAATGACAGATGGAAATTGCTAACTACTATGCCATGGTGGTGTCTAGTGCTAGAGTCAATTCAGATATATCTATGGCCTAGATTATGAAAATAGGGGCAACATCTACTTTTGTTATTATTGCAGGCTTCAAATATAGTTAGGTATTTATGGTATGTAAAAATCACTTATAAAGCAGTTTTAGTCATTCATCAATTGGTTATTGAAATCAGGTATTAGATGCATCTAGGCAATGGTTGGACAACCAAAAGAAATGGAATTATTATGCGTTTGTCACATCATAATCTTTATGATTGTTTCTCATTGCTGTCTACTATGAAGTTGTGAGTGATATCAGGGTCACGCTTTTACAATGTAAAGAATAAAATATATGATAAAGAAAATTGTCATTTGCATATACACACACACAAACACACACACACACACACACACACACACACACACACACGGGCGCACGCGCGTGCACACATATACACTCAATTGGAATAGTCTTGAAAACAGAATCTCACAAGAAATATTCAACAACGCAAGAAACGACCATACAATTCACTTCATAAAAGTGCTTTGAAAATTAAAACGATGCTAAGCAAATATCTTGAATCCCCAGTTCAAAATATTCGCCCCTCACCCCACCAGTTATGGTGATCAAATGTACCCATGTGCTTTCTAAGAGTAGCTATGCCCCTTATGCTAAAGTTGCTAGCTTACAAAATGCTATGTTTGAACTCCAATTTCTAAACAAAGCTATGAAACTAATTATTTATTAATGATGCCCTAGCATCCTGAGCTATATGCTATACGTACAACATCATCATCCTGTTCTATGTACAATTGTAACTTAATACTAGTACAACAATATTAACCATTAAATTACATAGAACTTATTTTCTAAAACATTATAGTGAATCCGAAATGGAATTTCAACCAGTAAGTTTATACATATATATGTATATATATAAACACACACACATAAACATACACACATTCACGCACATATCTGACATATTTGAGGACTTCTACTCATATGGTCATATCACTGCTTCAAGCTACATTTGTTTGACATTTAATGTTAAACGATATATACTTTCATTAAAAGTCCATGCGAATTGACAGTTATAAGTTGAATGGAACTTTATAAAACATCGATATGATTCAAGTCATTAGGTAATTTTACTCGAAATAAGATATTGCAAGTAGAAGAATCAAGAAGTCGAGGGAGGCCAAGTATGATATACATACAAGGCAATAGAGGGATAATGTGTAACACCCCTCCTTCGGGTGTCACTTTCGTAAGCCAAAACACCAAAAGACACGAGATAAAAGATTTGCTGGTTTACTTTCGGAAAACAGGTTTTCTTTACTCAGTTCTTATTTCTCATTAAGTCCTGAAAATCGTGAGAAAATTTTTCTTCTTACAACTTCATTAACAAATGCCCAAGACAACATCAGCATAACTCATTTTATATATATATATATATATATATATATATATATATATATATATATATATATATATATATTTCATCAGTTAACACTACACATAGTGGACCTTGGA
The DNA here is from genome assembly GCA_039655645.1 of Ammopiptanthus mongolicus. Classification (NCBI taxonomy): domain Eukaryota; kingdom Viridiplantae; phylum Streptophyta; class Magnoliopsida; order Fabales; family Fabaceae; genus Ammopiptanthus; species Ammopiptanthus mongolicus. Next base: position 12,291 of record JBCIVQ010000041.1, read on the forward strand.
TAACTCGTCCGTCTCCAAAAGAGAAACTAACAGATATAAATACCACAAGTCTACGAACTAGGCAGAGATAGTTTGGAGATCACATCTCCAAAACCCTGGCCATCAGTAGCCACTTTCAACTAACTAAAAAGTCACTACCTCATAAAGAAACCTAAGCTGGTTTGACAAGAGAAGTCTACAGATAATAAAGTGCACTACCCCGACATCAGTCGTACCAATGGGATTGGGTCTCGTCGTCATCAATCCACACCTCTTCGTCGTCAACCTCCAGCACTCAAGATCTAGGGTTCCAGAGCGATTCGGAGGGTTGTTAACAAACATCTGTACATGTATCCAAAAACACAACAGGGTGTCCAACATGTACAGGCAAGGGTGAGACACCAATATATGAACTCAAAATACGACAACTACATACCCAAAACACAAATAGCAGATTCACATGCATATATCAAATACAATCATTAAGCATGATAAACATAATATAGAATATCACGAGTACAAGATGGGATGTTATGACAATACAGATAAATCAAGGGTCTCATGCCCAACAGTTAGCGCCAATTTACAAATATATGCATGGTACTTCCAATATACCATCTAACACTCGATTCTTAATTTCCGGAAATTCCATCAACAATTGAATGAGTTGATCAAGCTCGATTGTCAATCAAGGCATAAAGAATTTTACCATATCACGCTGTCCAATCCAGGCACACGGTTCACATTATATGGATTTTCATCACCATGGATTTCAATACCATATCACGCTATCCACATAGGGCATAGCGCTTCACTTTATATGGATTTCATTACCATATCACGTTGTCCAACACAGGACATAGCTCTTCACCTTATATGGATTTTCATTACCATATCACACTGTACAAATGCTTCACATTATATGGATTTTATCACCATATCACACTGACCAACATAGGGTGCAATGCTTCACATTATATGGATTTCTAATTGCCCATCAAGGTACAATGACACACAATAACTTAAAGTCATCATCGGGTTCCCTATCCTCAAGGTCCGCCATCCTGTGACACGTCTGCCAAAAACAAATGCATGAGAAAACGTTTTGTTTTCGTATGTTTTTCTGTGTCGTACAATTATTCCCTCATTGAAGCTCAAAGCTATCAACCGCCACATCTTTTAGACTCTCAAGTCTTTTCAGCATTTTCTTAAAAGCTGGACACTCAGTCCAAAACTCAAAAAGGACACGCAATCCCTACAGCTCAAACCCAAAAATCCCTAACCGATGCACCAGTTTCGGATTTTGGATTCTAAAGCTCAAACACGTCCATAAGCCCCTAGGACCACAAGGAATGTCCTCCAGCTTACAAGACCAACACACTAACACGGATCCTAGATCCACGTTGTGACTACCCCTTCCTCGGAGGTCCCATTGGTGACCCCACTTATAATTATTAGCGTTACACCGTAGCGTGATTGTATAAAATTGCGGAAATATTTAAAACATTTAATACACTGATACCATAATAATATACAAACATAAGTGTACTAGCTCCTTCAGTGGAGCCTACAACAACTGATACCAAATACCAAATATAAAATATTTCAGAGTACACAACAAATAGAAAGTAAAAGCATAGCAGCGGAAATAAAAATACAGACGACTCAGTCTCCCAGAGATGGTCGTCCTCTGCATAGAGCAACTCAAGGTCCCCCAGCATTGAGATCCGAGGCTCTCCCACCGCATCAGGCTCAACAGATATGCCATCAATCTCCTCTGGAAGCCCCTCATCAGGGTCTTCTCGTACAGTCGAGAGTAAGGAAAATATGACATAGAAAAGTACAGGGGATAAGAAATAGTAATATGTCATAAATGGGAAAAACAGCGGTATAAATAATTTATATAGATAGCACACTCAAACGCACAACAGTTGCAACCAAACAACTCCCGAATAATTTTCTCTTAACTACTGTCTCTCATACTCATGCAACTAACAACTATATGGACGCGATCGTGATGCGACATCCCCAACAGATCGAGGTGTCTCAGTCATCACTATGCCACCGGAATAAGGTAGGGTTTGGTCTAAAGCCCGCAGGCCCAACTCGTCTCATGGGAACGACATATTCCCTTGCCCGCAGGCCAGGTTGGAATATTCGCCCGTCAACAACACAACTTACGATAACGACATGTTCCCCCGCCCGCAGGCTAGGTCGAAACATTCGCCCGTCCGTTAACAACTCAACTTTCGGTAACGACATATCCCCCCGCCCGCAGGCTAGGTCGAGACATTCGCCCGTCCGTCTACAATTCGACTAACGGGTACGATCATCTCCCCGCAGGTAAGATCAGAATCGTCCGTATTTCAACACAGTGATGAACAACAACTATGTAATATGAATCTCACTGACTCATCTCAGGATCAACACTTAGTGCCCCAACCACGACTTATAAACAACCACAACCAACTTTCCTCCGGCTTAACCGGGTATCGACTTTATATCACAACGTTAACAGATCAACCGTATCTGTATGTTACGACCTGTATATATATCCTCGACTTTCTCACCACACATTCATTTCCCCATTTATCAGAAATCACTGCCTAGCTCTACTCAGACATCAGCAGTCACAACAACATACAAACGACAACCAGCAACCACCAGCAATAGATTCAACATTAAAATCAACTTACATATAAATAACATTTAATCAATCATAAGCATATAGTAAGCATCACATATATCACATATATCATATTAAATACCAATCACAGAGCATACATCCTCAATATACAATAAAATCAACCTAAAGGTCAAACAACCTCTAATAGGGTTTGGGTCGCCCTACGCATATCAATATATATTATTTAAAGCTTGCCTCCCCGACGATATTGTGGTTCTTTCCCCCACCTTAGTAAATCTCCCGAGAGATTTTGAACGCGGTTCTGCAACTTTCAATCGGGTGCGCGATCGAGCGTTCTAGTCCTGTCAGATTCTATACAACAAAATACAACCAGAAATTAAAACAGTTAAATCATCAATTCCATAATCCTTAGGATTAGCTACTACCCCTATTTAATTATTTAGGATAGGGATGTTGAAATTCTACCAACTCTTGGATCAATGATCCTTAAGCATACCTAATACATAATCAATGATCAATTATCAAAGATTTGAACCAAAACCCCTTAAACCAACAAAAAGGGGGTTTCGGCCATCACCCAAAAAAATAGTGAGAGTTTGATTTGGCTTCCTAATCACTTGGATTACATGATTAAGGAATGAAATAGGTGAAATCAAGAACAATGAACAAAAAAACTCATTTCCCCCAATTTCTACCCATTCGGCCTCTTCTAGATAAATAGGCTAGAGGGATTATTGATTTTAAGCTCTTGTATTATGATATTAGGGGATGATACTATCTCATAGAAATTGGTTTGGCATTAAAAGGATTTTTCTACAATTTTCTAGAGATTTTTGAAGTTTAGATCTAAAAACTTGAACTCATGAAAATCAATGGAGAAAAATAAAGATTGAGAGATCAATGGTGAAATATATACCTCTTAGGTGATAGAGGAGGATGAGAGGAGCAATTTTGCTTCACAAATTTGGTTGAAAATCCTTGAGGAAGGTGAACAAAAATGGAGGTGAAAATGGAGGAAAAATGGAAGAAAATGGAGAAAGGAAGAAAAAGGAGGAAGAAGAAGAAGAAGAAGAAGAGGAGAGAGAGAGGGAGAGTCAGTGCTGATGAGGAGAGAGAATGAGTGGATTTGTGAGAATTTTAGATATTTTAGGGACATGGATGTCCTTTAGGAAAAAGATCGGTGGCATTTTGGTCTTTTCGCGTTCAGATATTTTCTAATTTCATAAATATCTAGATATTTTCTCGAATAGCCATGATGACAGTAGTGCGTCACAGACATGCCTTTCTAGGCGATGTGACTTCAGGTTCGTCCGCTTTGGCTCCGTTACTTACGCGATTTAGTATATCGTCCCAGGAAGTCGTGAAAACTTTTATATTTTGAAATTTTTCAAAATCGTCGATAACGTTCGCAATTTTATTTAAAGCCTAATCGTTTCATTCACGAGACAAAATTAGGTCATCTGAGCAGTAAAATAATACTGTCAGTGTAAGACGCAGACCGGGCTCAGTCTGAGTTTTCGACCAAAATTTAACCATAGCTTCCTACGATAGCGTAGAGCGTGACTATGGTCTCGGAATAATTTATTTCATTTTTTAGACCCTCCAATAAAATACAATTTCGTAAATACTGATTAATTAAAAAGAATAAGAAAATCGGGGTGTTACATTACTACCCCCTTAAAAGAATTTCGTCCCGAAATTCGACGTACCTTTTTAAAATAGGCTCGGATATTGCCGTTGCATGTCCTCTTCATGTTCCCAGGTAGCATCTCCGGTAACTTCATTCCATATGAACTTGACCCACGTAATGTTTTTACCTCTGAGTTCCTTAATCCTTCTATCCGCGATCCTTACAGGTAGAGCCTCATACTCAAGGTTATCTCTCAATTGTATTGACTCTGTTTCTAAAACATGTGATGGATCAGGATAATACTTTCTCAACTGAGAAACATGAAAGACATCATGAAGATTGGATAAGTTTGGTGGTAAAGCGATATGGTAGGCTACAGGACCAATTCGGCGAAGAATTTGAAATGGTCCAATGAACCTAGGAGTAAGCTTTCTAGATTTTATTGCTCTGCCGATTCCAGTTCTCGGAGTCACTCTCAGAAAAACATGGTCTCCTTCCTGGAATTCTAACGGTCTTCTCCTTTTATCTCTGTAACTCTTCTGTCTATCCTGTACGATTTTCATCTTTTCCCGTATCCTCTTGATTTGTTCCGTCATTTGTTGTACTACCTCTGGTTCTAGTACTTGACTTTCTCCTGTCTCATACCAACACAATGGTGTTCTACACTTCCTGCCACACAACGCTTCGTAAGGTGCCATTCCTATGCTCGAATGAAAACTATTGTTATAGGTGAACTCGATCAATGGTAAGAACTCCTCCCAACTTCCTGTGTGTTCCAAAACACAAGCTCTTAAAAGGTCTTCCAATGACTGAATTGTTCGTTCAGACTGACCATCCGTCTGACGATGATAAGAAGAACTCAACCTTAACTTACTTCCCAAAGCCTCATGTAATTGCTTCCAGAATCTAGACGTAAATCTAGGATCGTTGTCGGAAACAATACAAGAAGGCACTTCGTGCAACCTTACTACTTCCTTGATGTAAATTTGGGTTAACTTCTACAACGTATAACTTTTGCCAATAGGTAAGAAGTGAGCACACTTCCTCAACCTATCAAAGATTACCCAAATTGCATCATGCCTCTTGTTAGTTCTTGGCAGACCAACCACAAAATCCATAGATATACCATCCCACTTCCATTCTGGGATATCTAAAGATTGTAGCAGTCCCGCTGGCTTTTGGTGTTCTATCTTCGCCTTCTAACACACCAAGCAAGCTAATACATACTCAGCTATCTCCTTCTTCATTTCGGGCCACCAAAACATTTTCTTTAAGTCCTGGTACATCTTGGTAGCTCCTAGATGAAAATTTAACCTACTCTTTTGCGCTTCTTCCAAGATCATCCTTCTTAGCTCTATATCCATTGGCACACAAATTCTATCACCATATCTCGAGACTCCATCATGATTCATCCTAAACTTGGAAGTTCTGCCTTCTGTCACTTGTTCCTTTACTTTCTGAAGATACTGATCAACCTCCTGCTTTTCCTTGATCGTCTTCAAAAAGTCGCTCGTTATGGTGACCATTCCTAAGTGTATCTTATCCCTGGATAATTCCATACCTAGATTCAAATCTCTAAACTGTTCAACCAGTTCTAGCTCTTTCACCATCATGGCAGATATGTGTAAGGATTTCCTACTTAACACATCTGCTACTACGTTCGCCTTTCCTGGATGGTATTGTAGATCGAATTCATAATCCTTTATGAATTCCATCCACCTCCTTTGCCTCATATTTAACTCCTTCTGATCAAATAGATACCTTAAGCTCTTATGGTCACTGTACACTATAAACTTAGCTTCATATAAATAGTGTCGCCATATCTTTAAAGCAAAGACTATAGCTGCTAGCTCCAAATCATGAGTCGGACAATTCCTCCCATGAATTCTTAGTTGCCGCGAAGCATATGCTACCACTCTCCGATCTTGCATTAGGACACAACCCAATCCTTGGTATGACGCATCACAGTATACGTCAAACTGTCCTGAAGAATCCGGTAACATCAATACTGGTGACGTAGTCAACCTCTTCTTCAGCTCCTAAAAACTTTTCTCACATTCATCCGTCCCCTCAAAGGATATTCCCTTCCTTGTTAGCTGCGTCATTGGCATCCTTGGTATTAGGACACAACCCAATCCTTGGTATGATGCATCACAATATACGTCAAACTGTCTTGAAGAATCCAGTAACGTCAATACTGGTGACGTAGTCAACCTCTTCTTCAGCTCCAGAAAAATTTTCTCACATTCATCCGTCCACTCAAAGGATATTCCCTTCCTTTCATAAATATCTAGATATTTTCTGGAAAAGCCATGATGACAGCAGTGCGTCACAAACATGCCTTCCTAGGCGATGTGACTTTAGGTTCATTCGCTTTTGGCTCCGTTACTTACGCGATTTAGTATATCGCCCCAGAAAGTTGTGAAAACTCTTATATTTTGAAAATTTTCAAAATCGCCGATAACGTTAGCAATTTTATTTAAAGCCTAATCGTTTCGTTCATGAGTCAAAATTAGGTCGTCTGAGCAATAAAATAATACTGTTAGCTTCCTACAATAGCGTAGAGCGTGACTATGGTCTCGGAATAATTTATTTCATTTTCTAGACCCTCCAATAAAATACAATTTTGTAAATACTGATTAATTAAAAAGAATAAGAAAATCATGGTGTTACACACGTGTTCTGTAGAACCCTAGAATCCCGACGTCTCGGTTTCTAGGTTCGCTTTCAAAAACTTTTCTCTTGAAATACCAAAACAAAACCCACATCACCGAAGCTTGCACACAAAGTCATCGGGATCGGTTTTTCTATAAAACAGAACTCCTTATCAACACCACCTTTCTTTTTGAAACCAAACCAAACTTTAGTAAAACTTTAACACTTTAAAAACATAGCTCATGAAAACTCTAGGTCAAAAGCCCCTTCCTTTTGAAATACCTTGGTAAACCACCAAAATCTTGAAATGTAGTTTGTGAAAACCCTTTTCTTTGTTGAAACTGCTTGTTTCTAAAACTGAATCACTCGAAACTACTTTTACTTGAAAAGATTTGTTTTGCCGCTTTAAAACAACAATGATTTCTAAAGATATTTTTCATTTTAAAAGCTTACTTCTCTTCAACTAAAATTATTTTCACTTTTCTCTTCCTTATGTCTCTTTGTTTCATGAATCAAATATATTTCACTTTCTCATTTTCTTAAACCAAAAACATCAAGACGCATTGTCTTTGAATCCTTTTCAATACTTAAACTTGTCTTTCGCTTAACTTTATGTCTCAAGGTTTTTGAAGCTTTTACTTTTACTTAGTTGGAACTCTAACCAATGTTAGGTCCATAGCACACTACCAATCAATATTCTAATCAACATACTATGCTAAGCATACATAACCATAGTCAAACATGCTTGAGCACAATTAAACACAAATAAACATACTTAAGCACATTTAAGCAATAAATATAGCACTCCGCCAAAATAATTACAATACAACAAAACTACACATTTTCACTCAATAAACAATACAGATAGTACATAGCCGTCGAAAATTGAATTCCTCAGGTTATCTCCCCTTACCTCTCGAAGTTCCTATCGTAGTGACGAATCTCCTGATTGACCCAAACGTCGTCTGATCTTTCGCTCGATTACCCGACAATCACTACACACATACAATCAATCAATGTATCAACATAAAACACAAAAATTTCTCCTATTCCCCTTCCTCTAGGGTTCGGCCATAGGCTATTAAAAATAGCTAGGGAGTTCCAAAAATTCCCATCTCTTGGATTCTACACTAACTAAGTGTGGTAAGACTAGATTCAAGCTTAGAATACCCAAAATCCAACCAAAACTCTACTCACCCAAAAAGGGGTAGATTCGGCCTTCACCACCCATTGGAGCTAGAGAGCTCTTTTGGTTTCCAACTCTTGTATTATGATAGAGGATCATGAATCTAGTGCAAGAAAATTGGTTTGACATAAAAAGGATTTTTCTACAATTTTTCATGGATTTTTGAAGTTTAGGAACCAAAGCCCCAACCACCATGAATCAAGAAATCTAAGAGAGAAATAGATAGATTAAGAGAGCTAGGAGAGAGTTAATACCTCCTTGATGCTAACTCTTAAGAGAAAAACAACTTGATTTCACCAAAATCTTCAAGTTTTCAAGATCAAATGGAGAGAAAAGTTGAAGAACTATGGAGGAAATGAAGAACAAGTGGGAAAGAAAAAAAGAAAGGGTGATGGCCGAATGGCCAAAGGGTTGAGGGTGAGACCAAGATATTTTCTCATTAAGGGTAACTTAGTAATTTACCAAAGAACAATTTGGTAATTCCATTAAAAGACCAAGGGCATTTTGGTCATTTCGCGTCCAGATATTTTAAAAAACCATCATGACACTAGCACGCATTCCTTGGTGATGTGACTTGATGTGACACTGAGTTTATCCGTTAGCGGGTCCCGTTAAATCCTTCTACAGCTCCAATCGTCTCCTGGTTCGAGTATTCGCCCGAATAGTTTATATTATTTTCACTTTTTAACGTCAAGAACTGATTTTAGCAAATTTGTAGAGAATCGAATTCTAAGACTAACTGCCTCATTCGCGAGTCAAAATTAAGTCTTTATAGTAGTAAAATACTACTATCAGTGAAAACGTAGACCGGGCTCCGTCTGAGTTTTCAACCCCAAATTTAACCGTAGCTTCCTACGATCGCAAGGAGCATGAATACGATTTCGGTTTTCCCAAAATCATTTTCTAAAGCACAGATAAAAATATAAACTCATTTATATAGTTTACTGGTCTTAGAAAGCGTGAAAATTGCGGTGTTACATAACGTAACACCCTAATTTTTCAAGCTTTTTGTATTTTATTGGAGGGTCTAGAGAGTGAATTAAAATAAACTGAGACCATAGTCAAGCTCTACGTTATCGTAGGGAGTTACGGTTAATTTTTGGGTCGAAAACTCTGATGGAGCCCGATCTACGTTTTCACTGACAGTAGTGTTTTACTACTCAGAAGACCTAATTTGAACTCGTGAACGAGATAGTTAGTCTTAGAATCGGATTTCCTACCTTTTTGCTAAAATTGGTTTCGTGCATTCAAAATCGGAATAATAATAAACTATTCGGGCGACTTCTCAAATCGGGTGACGAACGGAGCTAGATATGGATTTGCCGGGACCTGCTAACGAATAATCTTGAAGTCACGTCAGGTCATATCACCTTGGGATGCGTGCCAATGTCATGATGAGTTTTTAAAATATCTGGACACAAAATGACCAAAATACCCTTGAACTTTCATGAAATTACCATTAAACCTAGTGTGAAAAGTCTATTCTACCCTTAATGAAAAATGTGAAACCTCCTTATCTCCCCTTTCTCTATTCCCATGCCCCCTTCATCTTCTTTCACTCATCATTTTCTTTCTTCTTCTTCAACTTTCTCCTTCACTTTCTCTCCATCTCTCTTAAGAAATCTTCAAGATTTTGGGAAACAAAGTTATCACTTGCTCTTCCTTATCACCAAGGAGGTATGAACTTCTTTCTTGACCTCTCAATCTTCCTTTTTCTCCATTGAATCTTATAGTTTTCTCCATGATCAAGTTTATGACCTTAAACTTCATAAAATCATGAAATATTGTAGAAAAATCCTTTTAATGTTAAACCAATTTCTATGAGCTAGTTGCATTACCCTCTTTCATGATCCAAGATCTTAGAACTAAGAGATCTCTCTAGCTCATATGGGTAAGATGGCCGAACCTCCCCCTTTTTGGATGAATAGGATTTTGTTCAAAGTTTTGTTTAAGAAGTGTTGATTTTGTCCTATCACACTAAGTACGCATTGAATCCAAGAGATAGGAATTTTTGGGCATCCCTAGCTAATTTTTTTAGCCTTTGGCCGAATCTTAGGGGGGATGAGAATAAGAGATTTTGTGTTGATTAAAGTTGATATCTTGATTGATTGTATGTGTATAGTTGTCGTTGGGTAATCGGACGGGAAATCGGACGACTTTTCACGAATTGGAAAACTTCAATAGGTAAGGGGACAAACCTAAGGAATTCCATTTCTGATAGCTGTGTGCTATGTTTGTGTATATGGATTGTAATATTTTCAATGCGCTTGGTTGATGTGGAGTGATTTAATTTTACTTGCTCAAATTTGATTATGTGTGAATATGCTTGATTATGCCTGATTTTATTGTATGGTGGATAAATGGTTATTATGCCTGTCACGATTAATCTTGTGCTAAGGGACCTAACAGCGATTAGGGTCCAAAATCATGTAGAGTTAAAAGCTTCAAAAAGCTTAGAACGTAAAATAAGAAAATGAAAGTTTAAAGTTTTCAAAAGATTTTGAAAACAAAAGGAATTAAGGTCTTTTTGAGAATAAAGAAGATAAAAATCTACTTGATTGGGAAATGAGTTGACATTAAGGGAAAAAAGAGAAAAACAACTTTAGTTTAAGAAAAGTAAGGCTTTGAAACAAAAAGTGCTTTCAAGAAATTTTTCGTTTCAAAATAAATTTTTTTATCCTAAAAAAAAAAAGAGTTTTCTTCACAAACTGTATTTCAAAATGTTGTGGTTTACCGAAATACTTCGAAAGAAAACGTGGTTTTTGGTCAATGTTTGTTTTTATGGAAAACCGATCTCGAAGGCTTTGTGCGTAAGCTTCGGAGATTTGGGTTTTGGTTTTCAAAAAGAGAAAAATGATTTTTGAGGTGAACCTAGAAACCGAGACGTCGGGGTTCGAGGGTTCTACAGAACATGTGGATCAAGGATCCGTGTTAGTGAGTTGGTCCTGTAAGCTTGGGGACAATCTTTGTAGTCTTGTAGGCTTGTGAACGTTTTGTATGCTTTAGAATCCAAAATCCGGGACTAGTGCATCGGTAAGGGATTTTTGGGTTCGAGCTGTTTTGGACTGAGTGTCCTGTTTTTGAGAAAATGTGGTAAAGACCTAAAAGTGTCAAAAAGATTGTGGTGGTTGATTGCTTTGATGCTTCAACAAGGAAATAATGATACAACAAAGAAAAACTTACGAAAACAAAGGTTTTCTTGTGGATATGTTTTTGGCAGACGTGCCATATAAAATGAAGGGACCTTGATGGCAAGGAAACCTGGGGATGACTTATGTCATTGTGTAACATTGTGTCTTGATGGGCAATGGGGTCATACGTGTTCTGGGAACGTATTGTGCCTTGAGTTGGACAATATAGTATGATCTGATTACAATTGTTAAGTACCTCTAATTGCACCCCCATGTGAGAATCGCGTAATGTCATGGTATTCATGTACTTATTTTAGCAAGTTGGTGCTAGTCATTGTTGCCTGAGGGCAAATGCATTGTGAGCCTAATCCGCTCTTTGAAAGGTGATGGGATTTCTGGAAATTAAGAATTGAACGTTAGATGATATATATATATATATATATATATATATGGAAGTGTCATGCATACGTTTTGAAAATAACGATGATTACTGGGCAAGAGGCCCTTGTGTTTTACCTTTAGTATTATGATTTTCTGTGTAGGGATGGCAATTTTCACCCGTGTACGGGGATCACCGCAGGGACTGCCCCATTCTAGACCCCGCGGGGACGGGGGAGAAAATTCCCCCATGATCAATTAAGGGACGGGGACGAGGATCATACCCCCCCCCCCGCAGGGTCCCCGCCCCGAGGAAATTACATAATTACCCTAATTTTATATAATACCTGAGGTCTTTTTAGTCTTTTTAATGCTTTTTAAAAAAAATCAATAGACCTCATCAACTCTTTTCATTAATCTCCTTTTCTTAATTTCACATTTCCATTTCAATTTCTGAAATTTGTCCTCATAACTCATTCTCTCCAAATCTCAAGAGTCTCAACCCTAAACCTAGAGCCTATAGCGCTGAGCCGCGCCGCCGCCACTAGAGACCGCCGACCACCACGTCTTCTCCAGTCATGCTCGATCGTGTCTCCACAAGCCCTGCTCGCGTCTCCTCCAGCTCTACTCGCGGCTCCTCCAACTCTGCTCGCGGCTCCTCCAACTCTGCTCGCGGCTCCTCCAGCTCTGCTCGCGTCTCTGTCAGATCTGTTCGTGTCTCCAACCACGGCGCGCTCACGTTTCCAGCCACCTCTGCTCACGGCTCCATCGTTGCTCAGGTACCAACTGTGTTTTCATTTTTTTAGCCATTTTCCTTACTATGTTTGTTGCTGGAATGGGTTTTGAAAATAAGCTTGTCCTATGTTTGTTTTAATTTATGGAATAGTTCATTCTTTCTTTGTTTTGATATGGTTTCTGAAATGGCTGGAATAGTTCCTCATATTTTATATTACAAAATACAGAACACTGATTCAAGGTGTTTTCATTTGTTTCTCCATTTTTTATTCTTGTATTTTATTAACAAGCCATAGAGATTATTACATTTTGGTGGTTAATGATAATGTTTTCTATTATTGTTTGATGAGATGGAATTATAAACTGTGGTTACAATTTTCTTGTTTGCATGATGGAAAAATTCCTATCTTCTTCCTAAGATTTGAGCATTTTCGGGGTCCTCGCAGGGACCGCGGGGATTCGCGGGGGCGGGGACGGGGGAGAAAAGCTCCCCACGGCGAGTATCGGGGACGGGGACAGGGGACAATCTGGGGGGCGACGATGGGGAGCGGGGGACCACTCCCCGCCCCCGCCTCGCCCCGTTGACATCCCTAATTCTGTGATATGTATATCATGTTGATGATTATATGAGACATGCCTATATGAATCTGTTGTTTGTGGTTTGGGCATATAGTTATCATTTTTGGATTCATATATTAGTTTCTCACCTTTGCTGCATTTTTTTGGACTGTGCTGTTTTCTTGTCTGATATATATCTATCTATGTACAGATGGGATCGGAGAGCGAAGGGCTAGCTCACTCGGGAGTCCGCTCCCTCACTGTAACACCCCCCTCGGGTGCTACGTATTCGAACTCAAAATGCGAAAAAACGTCAAGAAAATAAAACGCTGGTTGCTTTCGAAAAATACTGTAATTAAGTAGCTACGTTCGAAAACGCGGTTATAAAACTTTTCTGCATGCATAGGTGATCCAATTCAAGACAAGGAAATAAACTTCTTATCATGCATCAATAATTAAGATTCATACTAATATAATCATGACATAAATTCAGGTCTAATATATCCTATTACAGACTCAAGACATAAGTTCAATATACATGCAGCAAATAAAATATAAGACTGCTTCAAAAATAAAAGACTCCTATGCTGGTCGGGCTAAAAGTAGCCATTGGGATACCGTCCCAAAGTCAACTCCAATCCCTAGAGGAATTCGGGGGGATCCTCTTTGCAGCTCCTTCAAAAGTCTCCATCATCTGAGTCCTCACGTGTCCGCGGGACCTATGATCAACATCTGTACATGTGTTCCAAAAACACAACAGGGTATCCAACATGTACAGGCAAAGGTGAGCTACTCATTTTATAAGTATATCACGATAGCCGCACAAGCGACAAACAACAGTTACAGTCACACATAAATACAGTTATAATAATAGTTATTCATATGAAACAATATCTCAAACACTATCATGAGTTATAATAATGCATGAGACTCCACTAATTCATGTACTCCAGAGATTCCTGCTTCCCTTCATCGAGCGATAGGCCGCAATAACACCTGTAACACAATTATTCTCATGAGTCGGCCTCTCAATTTAGGTCCAAACTCCAATTGTTTTAGGGTACTACATCATAACCATATCCTGAATAGTCCAGTCTCTGATTGTGACATCAAGATTATCCGTTAGCGGGTCCCGGTTAATCCGTATGCAGCTCCGTTCGTCACCCGATTGAAGATTTCGCTCGAAAAAAGGTCAGGAAGTGATTCTTTTGAAATTTAACCAAAATGTAAAGAAGTAAATTCTAAGACTTACTGTCTCGTTCACGGGTCCATCTGAGGTCTCCTGGGCAGTGAAATCATATTGTCAGTGTAAAAACACAGACCGGGCTCCGTTTGATTTTTCATCTCAAAATTTAATCGTAGCTTCGTACCATAACGTTGAGCCTGAATATGATCTCGGTTTATTTTATTTTATTTTCTAAGTCCTTGAATAAAATATAAACTTAATTATATAACTTGTTGATTTAAAAAGACATTGAAAAATCGAGGTGTTACACTGACGTTTGAGCACCGCGAGGAATCGGGTGCATGGGTCATCCACCCGGGCACCAGTAGTGCGGCGTATACAGGACTAGTCTGCACCCTTTCGAGGGAACACTGAGGTGGGACCTCAAGAAAGATTCCACATGGTGGAGAGCATCCAGATTCCACTACCACCGGTCTGGATGATACTGCAACATCTGGTGGATCAGGGGTCTCTGCAGCACGAGATCCCAGCAGTTCAGCCCCTATAGCAGCAGCCGCCATAGACACCTCCCCCTCCCTTTGTTTTAGTACCAGTAGTACACGAGGAGGATCCGGAGGAGGACCTTGAGGAGGACCCTCAGGAGACTCCTGAGTATCATCCTTTGGAGAATGGGGATGCCCCTACTGTAGGAGCCGGAGAGGCGGGGATGGTCGATGGGGATGTAGATTCCCCCGATCTCTATTTTGGTGGAAACGTTGGACCCTCCTTTCGGGGACTGTCCAATGGTTTCCACTAGACTTAGACCAGCGTAGGGTCAGTCTTTTTTGAGTTAGCATTTTTTTAGGCTAGTCTGTTATCGGCTACTGATGGCCATGAGTTTTAGAGATATGGTTTCCAGATGGTCGCTACCTAGTTTTGTTTTTAGGACTGATAGTATTTTATTTTGCTATTAGTTTCTTTTTAAAGGGACATATTGTCCACAGTTCATATGTATATAACTATCTGATGATGCATATATATATATATATATATATATATATATATATATATATATATATATATTATATATATATATATATTAGTTACACTGATCCACTCTGGAGTTGTTGTTATTTATGGTTGTAATAAGGAAAAAATTTTATCACGATTTTCAGGACATAGTAAGATATAACTAGGGAAGATCTGTTTTTCGAAAGTAAACCTGCAAGATTTTATTTCGTGTTTTTGTATGTTTTGGGTCACCATGTGATGCCGGGTTTAGGGTGTCACATTAGTGGTATCAGAGCTGGTCGAGTCTTTTGGGAATCTTTAGGAATAGTTCTGTTATGTTGATGTTGTGTGATCTCTGATTAAGGCTTGATTGAATTACTTCTTAGAAGTAATGTGTGTTGATAAGTGCTTATATGTTTTGGTTTCTGATTGCAGTTTGACTGATTTCAATCTTGTAAGTCAGATATGGAACCAAGAATCGAAACTAGAGCTAGACGTGGACGTGGACGTGGACGTGGCTGTGGATGTGGTCGCGGGAGAGGAGCTGATGTCCATATTGAGGACATTGACGGTGGCAATGGAATGGACTTCGCTGCACAAGCAATGGCGAACATGGCAGCGGCAATTGCTATTCAAACAACAACCATGAATGCTCACAACGCTTAAGAGCAAGTCCGTGCTGAACAGGCCGCTGAGGGCCGGAGTCTGACTACCTTTAGACGCCAAAATCCACCACAGTTTCATGGCGACGTGGATCCTAAGAAGGATGATTTGTGGATCCAAGAGATCGAAAAGATATTCGAGCTGATCCACAGCCCGGAAGAAGTGAAAGTACCTTATGCCACTTTCCTACTGCTGGGAGATGCAGAATACTGGTGGAGAGAAACCCGACAACTGCTGGAGGCAAATCACCAAGAAATCACTTGGGATCTGTTCAAGAACCAATTCTTGGGGAAGTACTTTCCACAAAGTTCAAGAGCTGAGAAAGAGCAAGAGTTCTTACGGGTGGAACAGAGGGAGATGACAGTCGAGGAATATGCGGCCAAGTTTGAATCATTGGCCAAGTATTTCCGATTCTTCCAGAACAACCCTGATGAAGATTGGAAGTATGAAACTTTCGAGAGAGGACTGAGGTATGAGATTAAAGAGTTAGTACTGCCATAGGGAATTTGGAATTTCCAAGCATTGGTCAAGAAAAGCAGGCAAGTGGAACTGATGAAGCGTGGAAGGGATAACAAAGGGAACGTTGGAGGACCTTCCCGATTCAAGAACCAGTATCAAGATCAGCGGGGAAAACAGAGTCAGAAGAAACCTTATTCCCGACCGCCAGAGAATCCGCAGAAACAACAACAATATCGCCCTGTTGCTCACGCATCAGGTAGTGGAGGCCAAGGAAATCAAAATCAAGGCCAGGAGAGGAGTTGTTTCAAGTGTGGAGATCTATCACATCTAGCCAACAACTGCTCGGCGCGGAATAATGGATGTTTCCGTTGTCGACAAACGGAGCATATTGCCAAATACTGTAAAGCACAGAAACATGTCCCAGCTACTAACAATAATGGTGGAGCCAAAAGGGCGACGGCAAAGGGGAGAGTTTACACCATGAGTGGTGCTAAGGCTTCAAATTCTGATGATCTCATACAGGGGGACATAGACGGTAATCTTGTATCCGTATTTTTTGATTCGGGTGCAACCCATTCGTTCATTTCCATGGATTGTGTGAAACGTTTGAAATTATCTGTTTCTTCCTTGTCATTTGACCTGATTGTTTCCACCCCAACTGCTGAACCAGTTACTGTAAATTCTATATGCTTGAACTGTCCTATTGTTATTCGGGATAGACATTTTCTTGTTAATCTAATATGCTTGCCTTTAATATAGTTAGATGTAGTTTTAGGCATGGATTGGTTATCTTCCAACCATATCCTATTAGATTGCGCACATAAAACCCTAGTTTTTCCCAGTACCGAGATTTTTGGATTTTTAGCTGCCAACCACATTAAAACTTCTTCGAAAGAAGGAGATCAGGAATACGTGCTTTTGTCCAACTTAGAACTCGAGGGGAAGATCAAGCTGAGTAAGATGCGAGTTGCGAGGGAATTTTCGGAGGTGTTTCTAGATGATATTCTAGGTTTGCCGCCTGTACGGGACATAGAATTCTCCATCGATTTGATTCCGGGAACTGATCCGATATCAATCGCTCCATACTGGATGCCACCTGCAGAGCTCGCTGAGTTGAAAGCTCAAGTCGAGGACCTTTTGTCGAAGCAGTTCATAAGACCAAGCGTTTCACCGTGGGGAGCGATCGTTCTCTTAGTGAGAAAGAAAGAAGGAGGCTCGAGACTTTGCGTTTATTTTCGGCAACTTAATAAAGTCACGATCAAGAACAAGTATCCTTTACCGCGTATCGACAATCTGATGGATCAACTGCGAGGAGTTGCAGTTTTCTCGAAAATCGATTTGAGGACGGGATATCATCAGATTAGAGTAAAGACTGAAGATATACCTAAGACTGCGTTTAGAACTCGTTACGGACATTACGAATATCTTGTGATGCCTTTTGGAGTAATGAATGCACCTGTTATCTTTATGAACTACATGAATCGGATTTTTCGTCCGTTTCTTGATAAGTTTGTTGTAGTGGTAATCGATGATATTCTCATTTACTCTAAGAGTCGTAAGGAACACGAAGAACATTTGCGACATGTTCTGCAAGTCTTACGCGAGAAGACGCTATATGCGAAACTCTCCAAGTGTGAGTTTTGGCTTGAGGAAGTCGGATTTCTAGGACACGTCATAACGAAAGAAGGGATTGTTGTTGACCCTGCTAAAGTAGAAGCTGTACTTTCTTGGGAAAGGCCAAAGACAGTAACGGAAATAAGAAGTTTCGTTGGATTGGCTGGATACTATTGACGGTTTATCGAAGGATTTTCCAAAGTTGTAGAACCGTTGACGCAACTCACGAGGAAAGACCAACCTTTTTTGTGGACTACTAAGTGCGAAGAAAGTTTTCAAAAGATAAAGGAACTTTTGACGACTTTGCCACTGGTAATACTTCCTGAACCAAGTGAACCTTACAAGGTGTACTATGATGCTTCACATCAAGGCTTGGGTTGTGTATTAATGCAACACCGGAAAGTAGTTGCGTATGCGTCGATGCAATTGAGACTCACGAGAGGAATTATCCCACACACGATCTTGAGCTTGCTGTGGTGGTTTTTGCACTAAAGATATGGAGACAGCATTTGTATGGTGCTAAGTTTGACGTCTTTAGTGATCACAAAAGTCTGAAGTATTTGTTTGACTAGAAGGAGTTCAACATGAGGCAAAGGCGATGGATGGAATTTTTGAAGGATTATGACTTCATGCTACAGTAACATCCTGGAAAGGCTAACGCAGTAGCAGATGCCTTAAGCCGGAAAACCATTCATATTTCAACTATGACGGTGAAAGAATTAAAGTTGATTGAAAAATTCCGTGATCTCAACTTAGCAATGGAAATAAGTCCGAAGAAACTAAGTTTGGGAATGATCAAGATTTCCAGTGGACTAGTGGAAGAGATACGTGAACGACAAGCTACAGATGAGCATCTTCAAGAGAAGAAGGAGTTGATGGAACAAGGAAAAGCTAATGAGTTTAGCTAAGGATCAAATGAAATTTGAAGTACAATGGACGAGTCTGTGTACCCAATAATCCAGAGATGAGAAAGATGATTTTAGAGGAATCCCACAAGAGTAATTTAAGTATTCACCCTGGTTCAACCAATGTGTACTAGGACTTGGAACAAAGATTTCGGTGGCCAGGCATGAAGAAGCAAGTAGCGAAGTACGTTGCATCATGTCTAACTTGTCAGAAAGCCAAAGTAGAACATCAGAGACCTGGAGGGATGCTACAATCACTAGACATACCGAAATGGAAGTGAGCCAGTATATCAATGGATTTCGTGGTGAATTTACCGCTAACTCCTAGAGGTTTTGATTGGATTTGGGTAATCGTTGATAGGTTAATGAAATCGACACATTTCTTACATGTCAAGATTAACTATATGGTAGCAAAACTAACAGAGGTGTGTATTCGAGAAGTGATTAGACTCCATGGAGTACCCTTAAGTATTGTCTCAGATCGAGATCCTAAGTTTACTTCACGTTTTTGGGAAAGCTTACATCAAGCGCTAGGAACCAAGTTACGCTTAAGTTTGGCATATCATTCGCAGACAGATGGATAAACCGAAAAAACGATTCAATCGTTAGAAGATTTGATAAGGGCTTGTGTCTTAGACAACCGTGGAAGTTGGGATGAACTGTTACCGTTGATTGAATTCACATACAACTACAGCTATCACTCGAGCACAGGGATGGCACCTTATGAGGCATTATACGGGAGAAGATGTCAGACGCCTCTTTGTTGGTATCAAGATGGAGAGAGCACAATTCTAGTCCTAGAAATCATACAGCAAACAACCGATAAAGTCAGGCAAATTCACGAAAAGATGAAGACATCCCAAAGTAGGCAGACGAGTTACTCTGATCGACGGAGACGACCTCTCGAGTTTAAAGAAGGCGAACATGTGTTTCTGAGAGTCACGCCCATGACTGGGGTAGGTAGGGTGATTAAATCCAGAAAACTCACTCCTAAATTCATCGGACCATACCAAATTCTTCGTCGTGTTGGTCTAGTAGCTTGCCAAATTGCTTTACTCCCATTTCTTTCAAATCTTCACAATGTTTTTCATGTTTTACAATTGAGGAAATATATTCCTGATCCGTCTCATTTTATTGAACCTGATCAAGTACCTTTGTAAGAGAACCTGTCTTATGAGAGTTCACCTGTACGAATCGAGGATAAGATGATCAGACAGCTCAGGGGAAAACAAATCTCCTTAATCAAGGTCATTTGGGATAATACAACTAAAAAAGCAACTTGGGAAGCTGAAGACAAGATTAAGGAGCAATATCCCTATCTTTTTGAAGGTACGTAATTTTGAGGACAAAATTTTTTTTAGTTCGGTAGTAATGTAACACCCCGATTTTTCAAGCCTTTTGTATTTTATTGGAGAGTCTAGAGAGTGAATTAAAATAAACTGAGACCATAGTCACACTCTACGCTATCGTAGGGAGTTACGGTTAATTTTTGGGTCGAAAACTCAGACGGAGCTCGGTCTACGTTTTCACTGACAGTGGTGTTTTTACTACTTAGAAGACCTAATTTGGACTCGTGAATGAGACAATTAGTCTTGGAATCGGATTTCCTACCTTTTGCTAAAATTGGTTTTGCGCACTCAAAATTGGAATAATAATAAACTATTCGGGCGACTTCTCAAACCGGGTGACGAACGGAGCTATATATATGGATTTCCGAGCTCAACTCTAACGAAACACAGTTGTATAAGTCAAGTCCATGATGCCAAAACCTAACTAAAAAAACATTACATTAGTGAAAGAGCCAAATGACTTTAGTATCACATGAAATTCCCATTAAACTTAATGTGAAACTCATAACAAAAGCCACCTATCATTAAGAGCAAGCTACAACCATACCACCCACCATCACATGAAGAATTTAAACAAAATCCTATAAACCTAGAATCAATTATAGACCTTCAAAATTATAGAAAAAATTATAATAATTAAACACATCATATTAGAAATAGATCAAGAATTGTACCTTGCATGATCCCAGGGATCCATTTGTTTTTCTCAAGAAAAGTTCAAAGAGATCTTGTGTAAGAGAATAACTTCCCTCTACCTGGTAAGTTTCTGTGTGTTATTCAACTGCTTAATGGGGAACAGTTTTATTTCTTAACCAGATGAGAGTAGGGACCTCTCAACATGCTAACAGTGAAAACCCAACCCATCACGGGCCACTCACACATAAAGCCCAATTACATTCACCAAATGCTATATCATAACCATAATAACAAAATTGATATATTAATGATTTAACAATATTTAATTATTGATTAATGCTAATCCATATAGGATATATATTGAATTGAAATTCAACAATTCTCCACTTGGATAGCATTAGTCAATCATTAAAAAAAAGAATCATTAAGACTGGAATATCAATTATGGCCCAAGCATATGTCAATCAACATTCTAAGAAACATGAGCTTTAACGCTGCAGAAATAATATCCGATAGGGAAGTAAATCATACATGTTAAAAACTCACATCTCACATAAAGAATAATGAATATGGAAAAACATAATTAATTCAAACAAATATGCAATCCAATAACGGTCCAAGCATCTGAAAATGCTATAAGAGATATGATAATAAAAGTGACGTCATCTCATACATATCTCATAAGAATTACTAAGTAAATTATAATTTTCAGACTCCCACTAACCCAAAACATCAAAAGACTTAACTAAACCCATATGAGCTACATGATTCTGAAAAGCTCCAACAGTTAAGCCTTTAGTTAGTGGATCTGCTAACATGTTTTCTGTAGCAATATGCTCAATACGAGTCTGAAACTCCAGAATTTTCTCTCTAACAAACAGATATTTAATGTCAAAATGCTTTGAGCGAGAAGAACTTCTGTTGTTATGAGAGAAATGCACAGCAGCAGTATTGTCGCAATATATCACAAGTGGCCTAGATATGCTTTCAATAATATGAAAGCAGAGATTAAGTTTTTTAACCACATGGCCTGACAAGTAGCCTCATAGCAAGCGACATACTCTGCCTCCATGGTAGAAGTAGCTGTAAGATTCTGGTTAACACTCTTCCAAGAGATAGCTCCTCCTGCCATAATAAAAATAGAGCCGAAGTGGACTTTCGGTCGTCAGGGCAACCTGCAAAATCAGAATCAGAGTAACCAATGACCTGAAGTTGATCAGACTTCTTATAGGTCAACATATAATTCTTGGTTCCCTGCAAATATCTCAAGACCTTTTTCACGGCTTTCCAATGACCCAAACCTGGGTTACTCAAGTATCTCCCTAAAGCATTAACAGCAAAAGCAATATCGGGACGAGTACAGACTTGAGCATACATTAAACTGCCAACAGCGGAAGCATAAGGGACTTTTGCCATTTCAGCTATCTCTGTATCATTTTGAGGACATTGGGATTTAGAGAGTTTATCACCCTTTGAACAGGTGCAGCACATGGGGAGCAAGAATGCATGTTAAACCGCTTGAGGATCTTTTCAATATATCCTCTTTGAGACAATCCAACAATGCCACGTGACCTATCACGAAAGATTTGGATGCCTAAAACAACAGAAGCATCACCAAGGTCCTTCATATCAAAGTGGCTACTCAACATCAATTTTGTCTCTATCAAAAGTTTAACGCAACTGCTAGCAAGAAGAATGTCATCGACATATAGCACAAGAATTATAAAATTTCTCCCACTAGTCTTCAAGTAAATGCACTGATCAGAGGCATTTTCCTCGAAGCCAAAAGAAGTGACGACCTGATCAAATTTCAAATACCATTGCCTCGATGCCTGTTTTAGTCCATAAATGGACTTTTTGAGTTTGCAAACTAAATGCTCCTTACCTGATTCAGCAAACCCATCAGGCTGAACCATATAGACATCCTCAGCTAGATCTCCATTCAGAAAAGCCGTCTTCACATCCATTTGGTGAAGTTCTAAATCAAAATGAGCTACCAAAGCCATAACAACTCGAAAAGCATCTTTTGTAGAGACCGGTGAGAAAGTCTCCTTATAATCAATGCCTTCTCTTTGACTATAGCCTTTAGCTACTAGTCTAGCTTTGTACCTCTCAACTTTACCATCTGGACTACGCTTGGTTTTGAAAACCCATTTGCACCCAACGGGTTTGCAACCAAACGGCAACTCTACGAGATCCCAAACAAAATTATGAGACATAGAAGACAATTCATCATGCATAGCATTTAGCCAATCTGAAACATGAGTGCTAGAGATTGCCTCCTCAAAAGTGATAGGATCATCGTCATCATGAAGATCAAAATCATGTTCATGAAGATATACAACATAATCATCTGTTATAGAAGGCTTGCGTGCTCTCTGAGATCGCCTTAAAGGGATTACTTCAGCAATGTCATCAGGTTCCTGTTCATCAGCTGGTGGTGCCACAACATCATTTTCTCCTTGAAGAGCCTGATCATCATTATGAGTATCTGGAACCATGATATCAGCAGGGAGAGAAAAAAACTGGTACAGGGACTATGGTCCGATCTTCTTTAAGATTGACTGGTCGTGGTGTATGGCTCCCACTATCCAAATCATCCTCAAAGAATATCGCTCGGTCAGACTCTATGACTCTCATGGAATGAGAAGGACAATAAAATCTACAACCTCTGGAGCCTACACAGTAGCCAATGAAGAAACCGCTAACAGTCTTAAGATCAAGCTTCTTCTGCTGAGGATTGTAAGGTCTAACTTCTGCTTTACAACCCCACACATGAAAGTGTTTCAAACTCGGCTTCTTTGCAGTCATCAGCTCATAGGGAGTTTTTGGCACAGACTTGCTGGGTACTTGATTAAGAATGTACACAGCAGTCTTCAAGGCGTCTCCCAAAGAAAATCTGCCAATGATGAATGACTCAACATGCATCTCACCATATCCAGAAGTGTGCGGTTGCGTCTCTCTGCAACTCCATTCTGCTGAGGAGTACCAGGCATAGTATATTGAGCTTCAATTCCACATTCATCGAGAAATCTAGCAAACGGTCCTGGGTTTCTTCCAGTTTCATCATATCTGCCGTAATACTCACCTCCTCTGTCAGACCTCACACATTTAATCTTCTTCCTTGTCTTCAATTCAATAGCAACCTTGAACGATCTGAAAGAATCCAAAGAACTAGATTTTTCGTGAAGAAGATCTATCCAACCGAATCTGGAGAAGTCATCTATGAAGGTAATAAAATACCTATATCCGCCCATGGCAGGGGGTGTAATAGGTCCACACATGTCAGTGTGAATCAGCTGCAACACATCATCACACCTGTTTGCTCCTTTATTCCTAGTTTTGGCTGTGAACTTGCCTTTAACACAATCAACACAAGCGTCAAAATCAGAAAAGTCAAGCTCATGAAGAATACCTTCCCTAACCAGTCTTTCAATCTGGGGCCTAGAGATGTGCCCTAAGCGTCTATGCCATAGCATAGAAGAACTCTCATTAGTCCTACTACGCTTATTTCCAACAACAGAGTTAACAGACATATCATTCAAATTCAGCATATATAGCCCATCAGACAAAATTCCTGAACCAACTGCAACAGAATTAAAACAAACAACAACTTTTCCATTACCAAATTCAAAAGTGTAGCCACGTCTATCCAAAGCTGAAATTGAAATCAAATTCCTTCTCATGGAAGGTACATAAACAGCATCTTTCAACAATAAAGTATGACCAGAAGATAAATACAAGGTAACTACTCCTATTTCTTCCACTGATACTCTAGCTCCATCTCCCACAATAATCTTGGATTCAACATTACTTGGCTTCCTCAGACTTGTGAACCCCTGTAAAGAATTCACAACGTGAATGGTTGCACCTGAGTCAAACCACCAAGTATTGGGAGCAACATCAATCACATTTGATTCAAAACAAGCTAGAGCTAGGAGTGTACCTTGCTTCTCATGTTTCTTCTTCAGAAAATAACAATCATCCAACTTATGGCCAAACTTCTTGCAATACTTGCAGCTTCCCTTGAAGAAATTCTTTTTAGGCTCCAAGTGTTGAGATACTTTCCCTCCTTTCTTCTTGTCATGTTGAAACTTGCCTTTGTGACCTTTCTTTTTCTCATATTTAGAACCAGAAGTAGAAGCAACAAACTGAACACTGTGTGATTTCCCTTTCTTTATAGACTCCTCTTCTTGAGTAACAATAGCAATCATCTCATCAACTGTCCATTCATTTTTTTGAGTGTTATAAGAGGTCTTCAGAACATCAAATTGAGAAGGGAGTGACTCCAGAACCTGCCAGATTAGATAACTCTCACCGAGATCAACCTTGAGAGACTTCCGTTTATTAAAATAGTGAACTAACTTCATGATGTGTTCACGAACTCCACTAACACCATCATATTTAGTCTTCTCAATCAAAGAAAGATACTGGCCTTTCTGAGCCTTTTCAAAAGTCGTGAATTTCTCACCAATAGATTTCAGAAAATTCTTAGCCTTCTTGCTCTCTGGAATGCTCTGTCTGATTGATTTCTCCATGGTGTACTTCATCACCATAAGACACACCCTGTTTGAGTGCTCCCATTTTTCACGAGAAGCCTTGTCAGCAGCAGTGGACTCAGCAGTAAGAGCAGCAGGCTCTTCTTCTCTCAAAGCCAAGTCCATATTAGTGATAGCCAAATACAGATCCAGAGATTCTTTCCAATCCTCAAAGTTTGTCCCATTCAAAGTCTTGACAGAAGTCAATTGCATAGG
The DNA here is from genome assembly GCA_039655645.1 of Ammopiptanthus mongolicus. NCBI lineage: Eukaryota > Viridiplantae > Streptophyta > Magnoliopsida > Fabales > Fabaceae > Ammopiptanthus > Ammopiptanthus mongolicus. The sequence continues at coordinate 37,746 of JBCIVQ010000041.1, forward strand.
CATAGAGGCTTGCATCATAACAACAAATGAAACATTTAATATGCACAATGTTATCATGCAATAAGAGAATTAAATGGTTCCGTATGCACAACCGGAAAAAATGCCTTTTAGAAAAATTTCTTACTTACCATGGTCCCGCCTAAGGGTCCCGAACCATAATAATTAAGAAATATCATAATACAATGCATAAATCTTATATCACCAAAATTTCTAATACCGATAGGGTACTCGAAAACATAATTGACATAAGCATAAAACAAAAACGCATTGTACAACAAATTACATTAATAACAACACACCGATGGGGTATAATCATTATTAATGCAATAAAAATTATTAAAAAAAAACATTCAAATCACAAAATTTGAATAATTGTACCCACGATAGGTGAGCTCACAATTATACAAAACATCAGTAATTATACTCAATAGAATAGAATATAATAAATACATATCATGCATAATAAAATATTCAATTCACTTATAAACCAAAATAATTCCATGACGATGACACATTATCAAGGAGAGTATCATATATCAAAGTGTCAATAGTAAAGTAAGGAACAGGAAAAACAACGCACTGGATCTCCGAAAATACTTGATGAAATTTTCTCATTTTTGAGTATGTGATTCGTGTGATAGTGTTTAAGGAAAGCCCCATATCAATTTTGAGATTAATCAACCAAAAAAGAAAAACAACGGCAGTTAGGGTTCATGAACAAAAAAGGGTACACGAATTTCTGATTTAATCATGTAAAAGGAAAAGATTAATAGCCATAATCTGTATCTACATGGCTCTGATACCAATTGAAGAATTTAAACAAAATCCTATAAACCTAGAATCAATTATAGACACAAAATTATAGCATATTAAACACATCCATATTAGAAATAGATCAAGAATGTGTACCTTGCATGATCCCGGGGTCCATTGTTTTTCAGCAAGGAAAAGCCAAAGGAGATCCTTGTGTAAGAGAATAACTTCCCTCTACCTGGTAAGTTTCTGTGTGTATTCAACTGCTTAATGGGGAACAGTTTTATTTCTTTACCAGATGAGAGTAGGGACCTCTCAACAGGCTAACAGTGAATAACCCAACCCATCACGGGCCACTCACAACATAAAGCCCAATTACATTCACCAAATGCTATATCATAAACCATAATAATAAAATTGATATATTAATGATTTAACAATATTTTAATTATTGATTAATGCTAATCCATATAGGATATATATTTGAATTGAAATTCAACATCACATGCCCTCACCAGCAATAACCACAAGCCCAATAACAAAATGTGTGCTTGATTAGTGTAAATCCAACGCCCATGGCACTTTGGACCGGCGTTGAAAAATCAAGTTAGGTGTTGGATTAGAAGTTGAACCCATTGTCAATCCAAGCACACTAGATGTGAATCAAACTGATTTTAATTAGGTGAATTCAATGTGGATTATCCACTTTGTTTCTCCGGAGAAAATGAACCCAACCTAATGTGTATAGATTAGTTAATTGGGGTGGATTTCAAGTGTTCCAATTGTGCAATTGCGGAGGAGCCACGTAATAAGGAGTTGATAGATGTGAGAGACACGTGGATTGATGTTGTTGGCGTTTCCAAAATTCGGCGGGTTTTGAGAAGAACGGAGTGGATCCAATTCACTTTCCCTTTTGTAATTCCAATAAAGTCCAAAGGACAGAAACGAGAAGAATGCATGAAGCGGTTGAATTGAGTTGAGTTCCCGACTCCCGAGAAAGAAAGAGAGCGAGCGAGGGACCCGTTTCGTAATTCGAATACATACAGGTAGTCGTAAATTAAAACCCTCAAGATTCGTACGACGAGGCATTAAATCCACATCCCTTATTGCTATTGCTATTGCTATTGTTATTGCCTTGCCTGCTAGGCTGCTACACTCTCTCTCTCTCAATTCTATTCTATGGCGGTATGTGATGCAGTGGTGGGCAACCTCACCGCAATCTACGTGGCTGTGGTCGTTTGTATTAAAGCCTATGGGCTTATCTGTGGGCGAAGCTTTAGCGGTGGTTTTGTTGTGATTGTATCCATCACGCTGCTGGGTTTGATCCTCATGGCAACCCTAACGTGGGACGTATCACGTAAAGCCACGTATGCCTTCACCCGCCACCATCATGCCCGTATCCATACCCATGAGATGTGCAAGGGAGGTATCTGTTGGCACGGCGTCGCTGTGCGATTCCCGGCGTCTCAGGTTCGCTTCAGACTTCCCCACCACATTCCCAACGCCGCTTTCTAACCACCACCTTCCATCTTCTCTATTATCTATCTATCAATCAATTAATTGGTAAAGATAGACACACACACACACCAAGAGAGAAAGAGAGAGGTGTATGTATGAGGTTTCGATGGGTGTTTTCTTTGAAGTTATACAAAATGGGCGTTTTTGTACTTTGGGTATAATAAGCTGCTTAAGTTAAACCTTTATCCAATATCAGAAGAGCACAATTAGGCATGTTTGGTGTACTGATTGAGAGTGTGATATACTCCTGCCTTGTAATATATATGTTCATCGGAGATGGAATTTGTGTGAATAAATAATAATTAATATCTTTTTTTTGAGACAAATGTACAAAGGGCTTAGTCACCACATAATAATAATAGCTACAACCTAATCGTTACTAGCTGCCACCAACACTACCGCCAAGGAGGAGGGGTAAGAGTAAGACATGAACATTAATGACTTAGGAATGCCTCTCACAGTGCGTTTGACAGAAGCATCTCTAAAAATATCATCATGTGTCAAATAAAACGACGGAAAATTAAAAGCATAATAATTAACTTAAGAGTCCGAGTTGACCAATGAAGTGTTACTCACACAATGAATGCGGATACTAACAATAAAATGCTTCAATCGTATTTGGTAGGATATGTAAGCACAAAAAAACTTGAAGAACAGGCATTTCCCAGTCGGTGACCGCTTCCTTTCTCTATTTTTTACGGCTTATTACTCTAATCATGGAAACTAAAATCAACTTAATAGTAGTCATGTACCGCTGTGACAATGAGGAACATGATAATATGCCTATAAATTTCGTTGACTTTTGAACGGGAAATTACAGCTAATGTACCAACCCTTATGTGCTAGTACTACCTTTCTATGAAGCTACAGGAAGAAAAAGCAACAAAAGAAGTAAGAAGAAAAAGAAAATCCAATTCCCCCCTTTGCCAATCAATATTGTGAATCATATTACATCCATCCCAGCTTTTATTGAGTTCTTGTAACTAAAGGATGCCAGTGCACTGATCCACTCTTGAGAATCATTTCAGCTAATAAAGCATCAATTGGTAGGCTGTATTTATGAACAGTTCAGATGAGAGGTAAAATCATCAATTAGAAACTACTTCCACGGAGGTTGCGAATGTTTGTAGTTAAATGGGTAGGATTCCCAACCACTGTCTGGTTCCTTTCTTTTCCCACTAACCCCAGAACTTGAGGGTTGTTGTGGCATGGTTCTTAAATGATCCTCCATAACCCTGCCCTGACCAGGAAAGAAAAACTGCCTTGCCGTTAATGCATCTCTATTCCCACCCTCAATCATGAAGCCGGAGTTTAGGTCAAAGTTAGGACGTGAAGGTCCAACCCCATTTAAACCAAGTTGTGTACCAGTCATGCTCATGATGAATGGTGGTGGAGAATAAGATGGAAGGACAATGGATGAAGATCCCCCGACTTGAGGGACAACAACTGGAGCTCCACTTGAGTCCACCATGTATGGAATTGTGCCACCCGACCCATACATGGCTGATGAAAAAGACAATGGGGGTGCTGATCCCACTCCATTATACCCAAAAACACTTGAATGATTGTAAGATACTGTGGGGGCCATCCCTAAAACGCCATCTGCTCTTGACATTGTAAGATCTATTGCAGGCTCAATAGCCTTGCCATTTGGCAAAGACAAACTTTGAGGAACATATTCTTTTTTATCAACTTCCACTTTGGCACCCAAAATAGAGATAACAGGAGCGTCTGATTTAGAATGCCCATATGCACCGATAATATGAGAAGACTTGTTGGACCCCTGGTCGACTATATCAGTTTGAAGGCATGGCCTGTCATTCAAATCGATGTTTCTAATGGAAGGCTGCATTGATGATGTTGACAATGCAGGTGATGGGCTCCAATAGCCATTTCTTCCAAGAAAGAGTTGCCCCTCCATCCTCTGATCTGAAGGTTGGGCATCACCATCATCACCAATACTGTTCAAATCCAATTCAAACCTGCTTGATCTTTTAGGACTAAGTTCCACTGATGATTGCCCAGAAAGAAGGCATGAAGATTCAGCAATTGGCTTTGCTGATCCTTCCTCACCATCGGCTACATTTAGATCAATATCAAGCCAATCCTGCCTCTGCTTGGAAATATCAGAATTCCCATCAACAGAAAGATTCCTCTCACTATCACAACTTTTATGAGGAGATACAGGACGAAAGGCACCGGTTGCAGCTGTCCCTTTCCATCCAAGTATCCCCTCAAACTGCAAAGGGCCCCCAGGCAACCCAGGAGTTGGTGCAGGCTTTGAAGCAGAGACAACAGGTGTTGGAGTAGACATAGCATTTACAGAAACATCCATATCATCAGAACCAACTTCGTTGAGATCAAACGTACAGAGACGTTTCTCTGAATTACCTCCTGAATCTTGAGCTGCTTCAGTCATCTGCAAGGACTCTATGTTAGGTCTGCATTCTGGCTCAGCCTCAATATTGTCTGAAATACTTGCATGCCCTTCCTCCTCGGAACATGCCCCAGTAGAGTGGCTTTCTCTAGATGAGACTTCCTTGGGTGGGACAAGAGTGATCTCGTCCTCTTTTCTTACAGAGTCTGGGTTCCCAGGTTGCTTGATTCCGCCCCCAGTGATTTTCTCAGAAGAACTGCAGACTTCTCTCTCAATTTCCTGAGCAACTTGTCGAGCGATATCTATACCATCAACAATGCCATTGTCAAGTTCATTGTCAGAACCTTTCTTGTCAATTATGCTAGGGCTTCTGGAACCTTTTCCAGGTTTATTAGAATCAGAACCATTTGAGATATCCTCACCTTCATTAGAAACATGGCCCTTGGCTTCCTTTACTGCTCTCACATGTTCTTTTCCAGAGATGGACATCTCTAACACCTCAGTCTTTCCCGATTTACTTCCACTGACTGATGAGTCCTGCAACCCATTAGAACAACAGTCATCATCATCTTCTGAAGCTTTGAAAAGTTGTGGAATGCTACATACAGCTATGATATGATCCACCCCACTCTTTCTATCAGACACATGTGTCCTCATTCTACCAGAAGCAATTATTTTATGACAAATACCATCCTCATTATTTTCAACATTATGCTCTACAGCTGGTTCTTTCACAGGTTCTAGTGCTTTTGTTTCACTAGCACCGATGGAAACAGATTCAGGCTCCTGCTTAGTGGACACAGAACAGATCTCTGGTGCATCTAATTTTTCTGCAAGGCCATTAACATTTTGCTCCTGCTTCTCCTTTTTGGCTAAGTCACTTAACTGTAGAACATCTGGTTGTCCTTTGAAACTGCCTTGCTTTGGAACAGGAAAGTTACAGGTTCCAACCGAAGCATTCTCACTTGTAGCAGATAAAGGTAATCCTTCATGTATAGGAGTAACTTCTTGAGCAGAAGACAAAACACAAGCAAGATGGTTTGGTGATCTCTCTTTGATTTCTTCACATTCCACACTTACATAGGACTGGAGTGCATTGTCAGAACTCTGTATCTTTACACTGGCAATCCTTCCTGGTAGTAAATTATCTGAGCTTCTCGAAAGAGATTTCTCACCTCCAACAAGTCCTGAAGAATGATCATTATCATTGCCAGCTACATTCACAGCAGATGGCTGGCCTTCCTCCCTGACAATCTTGTCATTTGCATTGTCGACTTTTGCAAGCTCCATATCATGAGATTCAACATCACCGTTTCCACCTCCTTTCCAGCTGTCAAACAATACTTTTGCTCTATACTGAACCCTAGAGCTATGATGATCAAGAAGATTACTTACAGTTATGTGAATCCCAGATGAAACTGACTTCTGATTGTCTAGATGCAGCTTTTCAACTGCTCGTAACATTGCAGTGATTGATTCTTCAATAAAACTGTCGTTTGCGTCAACAACAAATTTTTGAGCATCCTTTAACCATCTATTAATGAACCAAAGTCCATCTAATTGAATAAAAAGATCAAGACAATCTTTATTCTCTGTAGCAGCAATAGTGCTTGCAACAGCAGCCCACTGCCTTGTTGCATCACTAGCATTTTTAACCACACAATCTTTCTCCTTCTGCATTACAGAAACCAGCTCCTGCACACGAGAAGGGGCTGTGAGCCCATCTTTCATCTCAGTCAAGGTAAAGAAATCTTCAAGAGTCATATTGCTTCACATAATCTTTCTCAGAGCATCAAGGCCATCCTTTTGGCATGCCAGAACTTTCTTTTCCATGAAAAATTCAATAGGATTTATTGAAAAAATTTCGCGAACATGCACTGCAAAAATGATAACAAAGTAAATATTCATTTTGGTGACAATATTCTGATATTTCCACACACATAAAGATCATTTCACAAACTTGTGGATTTCTAACAATAAACAGAGCACACATAAATCAATCCCCAAGTTAACAGCAACAATCAAGTAAGATATCTTGAGAAATAATAAATGCACTTAACTTTTCAGTCCTAAAGTCTATTTTTGCAACTGAAAAACTACAGAGAGCATGTCTCACGTATTTAGACCACCATAAATAAATGAAAAGACAGTTTTGCGGAACATAGGATATATCATAACTGATGTGTTAATATAAAACCCTTAGTTAAAGCCTCCGCTAGAATATCATAGGACTAGAATAGAGAAAATCAACAAAAAGTGAACATTCAAACTAAAGAATAATGAACTCTGCCATCCTCAAAAGATTGATCTTGATAAAAATTGAAGAAAATTACTAATTATGGCCAACAGGCCAGACTATATGTAACTCAGAATAAAATAAGGCCATGCTAAATAAGTTCCATCTTTAGAGGGATGAAGGTTCAGAGGCAAAAAAAAAGGTTCAGGTGTCTAGGTCAAACAAAATGATTCCCTCCCTCTATCATGCATAAAAGTAAAACCATACAAATGACAGGTTTTTGACCCAACATATGCCTACACTAATGTATTTCTTTGTCCTGAATGAAGAGGCAATAACTCGGTTTTTTTTCTTAATTACCATTTACACATCTGGCAGATTCACTAATGCAAAAATCAAGCTAAAGCGATCGGCTGCCACCTAGAATATAGTGATTACTTTACTTAAAGTGAAAACCAAGTTCTCTGAAGATGTCACTCATTATAAATAGGCAAATCTGAATATTCCATTCACTTCATTAATTTTTGTTACTACAAGGACATACCACAGACATTAGCAGTTGGGATGGTATCCAAACCCATGTTTGGCAAAGGAAAAGTATGTCTGTAGTCATTTCCAATTGAAATGTATAAATTACACACAGAAAATTCTCAAAGCTGACCATTTATAGTAATATGGGCAGGAAATAATGCATTTACATAACTATAATTTACATATCTAAAAAGACAAAATCAAAATTTATAGCTGGCCAAACAGCAAACTCTTAGTTCTAACTACCATTATAACTTTTTATTTTTTAAAGAAAAATTTCAGGACCATTTTCCAATTTAAGGGCCAACTTGACAGGCACCAGCTTATGCTGGAACAAACTGTCAGCTGCAATACACCAGAATACACACTAGAATAAATTCAATGTAACTTCCACAGTTTACAACTCTTCTAAGCCTAAAGTAACTTCACAAGCAAACCAATTGCTTAAATTTTTTTTTTTTTTCTAAAAAACAATTGACAATTCGCAGCCATGCTTATTGGTTCCTAAATTAATAAAAAACATCCACTTCAGTAATTATTATTTAAGTAAATCATAAAACATGAAGTGGACTATATTCCATTTTTTATAATAAAAACTGCAAATTAGCTTCGCAAACAATGTTTTATTTTTTCCACCTTCTTTTCTCTTTGGCCCCCCTAGTAGTAATCCCCTAGACACACCATGCTTCAAAGAAGCATTTTCTCGAATCTAAAAAATATGATACAAAATAAGATAATGGTACATATGATACTAATATAGAAACACCGTAAATCTAAAAATATAAGATACATACATACATATATATATATATACATATATATATATATATATAGAGAGAGAGAGAGAGAGAGAGAGAATACTGTCATTGTTTTATCATAAAATCAAAGCTTATGATCTAAAACCATCATTGTTTTTTCTGTAACCCTCACCAAGTTTTTATGATAATTAAATGTAGTTTAGAAGTGGAATAAATGAATCACTCAGCTACGGCAAACTGTAACGTATCTGCAGAATCGTTTCGGTTTCAGATTTGGATACGTCCTAGATACTGAAATGAAAGCCAATTCGTCGTATTGCATGATACATCGCATTAAATGTAGTTTAGATGTGGAGTGAAGGAATCACTCAGCTACAGCAAACTGTAACGTATCTGCAGAATCATTTCAATTTCAGATTTGGACATGTCCTAGATACTGAAACGGCAGCAAATGCGTCGTATCTATGCATGATACTTCCTAAATCGAAGTTTATGATCTAAAACTATCATTGTTTTTCTGTAACTTTCGCCAATCGTTTTATGATAATTAAATGTAGTTTAGAAGTGGAATGAAGGAATCACTTAGCTACATCAATCTTAACGTATCTGCCTAATTGTTTCGGCTTCAGATTTGGATAAGTCCTAGATACTGAAACGGCAGCTAATGTGTCGTATCTATGCATGATAGCATGAAATACATTCAACAGATCAAGAAAACCTATTAGCTATCACATACAAACTACCCACAATTAAAAGCATTGGATAAATCAAGTCCTATCTTGATGAATGAAAAAATAGCAAAAGCTAAATAAGATTACCAGTCAATTCAAGGTCTGGTACACAGTTACAACTATGAATGAATCAAATTATAACTTTCCAATCATGATCATTGAATCAATAATTCAATATCACTTCATCACTGAAACAGCCAATTGGGAAATAAACTCAGAATCCCACACACAAATTGTAAATAAATAAATAAAATAAAAAATCAGAAATTATGATTAACAACAAATTCAGTCTGAAACCAGCAGTATATACGTACAAAAAATAACATGAATCCTTAATTTTCAACAATACTAGCTAACAATTTTTTTGTTTTTACGAAAAAGGCATAAGCGCAGATATCATCAATATCCAAAACCCTAAAATTGGACGCTTGATAGAAGATATCGAAAAACCCTAAAAATATCGAAATTTCACAGTTTCTCGCCTAAGCTGGGTTGTATCAAATAGAAACGAGGAATCAAATTGAATACGCAGTTTAGAAAAATTAAAACGAAGATACATGTTCCCAAAAATAAAATAGAAAATAAAGGGAATTAAGAGCTAGAAAAGAAGGGGGGGTTCACCTAGGTCAGTGAAATCGAAACCCTAGCAGCTGTGGCTGAGTTTCGAAGGATTAGCTCTCCTGAATTCTAGAATGTTCAGTCTTCGGAGTATAAATTTGGGGTTTGTGTGTGTGTGTGTAGAGAGAGGTTGGCCTTGCCGCTACGCTATGGTCGTTATTTCTGGGTTTGTTTGTTGTGTGCAAACAAAAGGTTATGTTTTGTTTATGATATGGAGAAAGCACAGAACAGAACAGAGGAGAAAAAGAGTTGTACGCTTTCGTTGTTGGATTTTTATTTGTTTTTGGGTTTTCCAGATTTTCTGGTCGACTTTAGTTCGTAAGTTGGGCATCAACACAACACGTGCGACGCCAGAGGTTGTTCGGAGTTAATGGGGCCACCCCCACCATAACACACTGTACTTTGGAATATACTGAAACCTGACCCGCAGGTTCTTAATATCCGACTCTGAGACCAGGCCCATACACCAGGTTATTAATTGGGAGTTGCTTTTTACATTACTGTTTTTTTTTAATACATCACAATCTTCTTTTTAAAATTTTTGTTTTCTCTTTTGTATCCTTATCTTCTCTATATCCTTACCCTTTCCAGAAATCATCCCGCAGTATGACAATCCAAATAATTGCTAGAAAGTCCAAAGGCTTGCCTTTGATATGGTACACGGCTGCCATGCCAATTTCATGCACAAGCAGATGACACCTTATAATAGGCATTTCAAACTTGATGTACCCTTAAAGGTAACAATCCAATTCCAACATTGTTATGAACACATAAATTATATTCTGAAAATTAAATTCCGGAAATATATGATTATACTTTTGAAGTTGAAGTTCCGGAACTTTTAAAAAAAAAATTATATTATGGAATTTAATTTCCGGAACACATAAATTATATTCTGAGAATTAAATTCTGAAAGTATAAGGTTACATTCTGCAATATAATTTCCGAAACACAAAAAAAAAATTGTATGTATATGAATACACTTCCGGAATTTAAGCTCCGGAACTTTTAAAAAAAAAAATCATTCTGGAATTTAATATCCGGGACACACAAAATTGTATTCTGGAAATTAAATTCCGAAAGTATATGGTTCCACTTTTGGAATTTAATTTCCGAAACTTTTCAAAATTATTTATATTCCGGAATTTAAGTTCCAGAACACACAAAAATTGTGCTCCAGAAATTAAATTCCACGAAAAGGATATTTTAGGAAAAAAATAAAAAATAAAACCAAAGTGTGGTGTATTAGAAAAAAAAAATTGGTGCAAAAAATAACTCCCTTATTAATTATCCAGATTGCATAATTCCATTGTAACAAAACAAAACCAAAAAACAAAAAAGCCTCAAATTATTTTCATCCTTCTTTACTACTTTCACATTATTTTCATCCTCAACGAAGCATAGCCTCAAATTCCATGCTGGTCTATAATTATATAAAAGGTAAATATTTTCATTGATGTTTACAAGAGTTTAGTCTTTTTTTTTTTTTTTTTACTAATACAAGAGTTTAGTATTAAACCTTCGTAATTGTTTATATAATATTTATGAGTTAATATAAATATTTTTATACCAAAAATTAAAAAAAAAAAGTGGTCATTGACCAATTGCTTACACAATTATAAGAGTGATAGACCTTCTTAATACCACAGAATTTACCCTAATGTTAAATAAGTTTGTTTGAAATCGAAATCCACTTTTATTGGAACCAACTAATATTAATTGATATAAAATAAAAATAACAAACATTAGATCAAATAGCTCATGTAATTACTAATTGGCACCGGACTCGAATATAAGCAAAAATTAAATTATTCACATGTATTAAGGAAGTTGGATGACTCCATTTAATCTTAATAATCTTATTTAAAAAATTACATTCAATTCCTAAAATACCATTCATGATATTTATTGCTAAGATAAAAAAAAAGACATTCGATTTAAATGATTAAACTTTCCATTGTCTTTTCATTTCCCTCACAGCGACAATTGTTTTTTCCTCACTGCAGCTTAAAAATTGAATTGCATTAAAAAATTTGATAAAATATTTTGGCGCAACACTTTTTAAAATTGAAATTTTGATTAAAACTTTCCAATTGTGTTTTCCTCTCCAATTATTTTTTCCAGCACCACGAGTTCCTATAAATGGGAGCTTCAAACTTGTAGAACATATGAAGGGGTTTTGAGTGTGAATGTTAAAGATGCCTTTTGATATTGATTTGAATGCTCCTTTCAATGATTTTAATGCCTCTAAACCCCTCTCAAACATTCCTCTGGATATGATGAGATCCCTCATGACAACACTCACCAAGCATCACCTAAAGAGGAAGAAGAGGACTCAAGCTTAAGGAACATAGTTGGGCCTATGACAAGATCAAGATTGAAGAAGGCCCAAAGTGCACTTGAAGTGAAAGTAGTCAACCTCATGGACATGAAGATCAACCAAGAGGAAGAACCAAGAATGGTGAACCTCTCACAACTTGAGGTCACGGCTACATAAACTAGTTTAGGAAACCATGTAATAAAAGTAGGACTTTTAGTACTTTGACTTTTCTAGTTTGACTTTTGCATCATGGACTTGTAAATGGGCCACGATGGAGTCATCAAGGCCCATCCAAGTAGGAAGAGGCGCGCTCCTACCATGCATAAGAGGAGCTTAGGCGCGCCTACACATAGAGAAGTTAGGAGCCATATAAATACCTCCTTGTACTCATTTTCATTCATAATTGAAAGTTTAGAATTTTTCTCACATTGAGAATTTAGAGAGAGTTGAGAGAGAGAGTCTCCTCTTGAAGGTTCTAGAGTAGAACCTTGTGATTCTCATCAAGAGCTCCTTACTCTTGTGGCGGATCTTCCTTGAGCTTATCACTCCATCTAATCCATGGAGTTGTGGCGCTTTCTTCCATTTCCCTTCCCCTTCATCTTTTCCCTTTCTTTTCGTTATTTTTGAATTCAAGTTGCCTCACGCCTAAAGCCTTAGGCTTATCTTAGGATTTATGCATTTTAGCTTTATGTTGCTTAGGAATTGTGGATCCATGATTCTTGTGATTTGATGATCAAGCGTTGGCTTGAGGTGGAGCTAGTTCTCTCAATTTTCCTCAAGATCATCAAAAATGAACAAGTTTGGATTTCCCTCCAATTTTTAGTTTGAATTTTCATTTCAATTTCGGATCAATTCTCCTAGAACGATCCTACATTCAATAGATCCACTTTGGATCATAACATTTGGTATCTAGAGCTAGCCTCTAGGAGAGTTAGAAGCTAAAAATATTCAAAAAAAATTTTTGGCGGTAAATTCAAATTTTTGGCGCCACTTTTTCAAATTCAAAAAAAAATTCTAGATCTAGATCCTTTTGATCTTGATTTTGTGTTCTAGTAGTGTAATTTGTTGTTCTTATGGTTTGAATTTTCGAATTCTACATATATTTGTGTTAGATTTGATCTATTCTTTTGAATTTGAATTTTCTTGATGTTCATAAGTGTTCTTCATATTTCTTAGGATCCTTGGGATAATTGCTTGATAGATCTTGATGAATTTCAAAAGTGTTGGTTAACTTGTTGATCAACCACTTGAATGAAAGATCTAAGCATCAAAATAGTGAATCCTAAATTTGTTTGTTGAAATTCAATTTGCTTCTTGCAAAAGCACTTTAGAAGGCTCTTTAATCTTACATTTGTATTAATTGTTTAGTTTGGGCTGTTTGTGTAATTTCGAAAAGTCAGTGGCTGTTATAAAAAAAAATAGTTCAGAAATTATAGAAAAGGAAAAAGAGTCCAAATCTGAAAAAAAATCCAAAGGACCAAAACGCAAATTTAAAAAAAAATTGGGGCAAAAGTGCAAATACTAAAAGTTTCGAAAAAAAAAATTATTTGCAGAAAAAGACTTGCCACTATTCAGCCTTGAAACTTTGTGTATGAGCCTACTTGAGCAAGAAATTTCGAAATTCAAGAACACATTAAGAAAAGTTCATTTTCTACTTTGTCTTTCTTCTTATTCTTTCTTCTTTTACTTGTCTTCTTCAATTCTATTTGAGTGTACTATTTCTTGTTGAGCATTTTTAGTTTGTCTTTTAAACTTCTTAAGTTTTGTCTTGTAGTTTTCTTTCCTTGAAATTCTTGTGAGTGCATTACTCTTGGTTTGATTTGTTTGCAAGTGTATTTGGCTTTATATCTTGGAATTGCTTGTTTCTACTTCAAGAGCCTTTGAGTGAGACTTTAGAGTGGAAAAAGGCAAGAGTGTGCATTTGCTAAAAAGCCTATTTGTGTGATACACGAGTGAACATTCTAAGAGTGAAACACTTAGTTGAGTGGTGAGGTCCATTTTATTTTTTTTATTTCATTGTTGAAAATTGTAAACATGTCACAAACTAGAGGTGATGGTGAAGGTAGTACACCACCTTCCCCTAGAACCTTGGCCTATGATATGAAACTTCAAAGAATGACACGGCATTTGGAAAGGCTTCTAGAAAGGCAAAATGATGTGGTTAATGAAAGACTTGAAGGCCTTGAAAGAGCTTCAAGAGGCACAAGAACTAGAAGTCCAAGACAAGAAAGTTCCTCTCATGCAAATTCATCACATGAAGACAATGAATATGAGGAGGATGACCGAAGGAGAAGGAGGCATAGGAGGAGGCATGGAGTCTATGGTGAGGATAGAGTGAGGAGACAAAATGATAGACTTGAGGGAGTAAAAGTAAAAGTGCCAACATTTCAAGGTAAAAATGATCCCGAGTTATATCTAGAGTGGGAGACAAAAATAGAGCAAATTTTTGAATGCCAACATTATAGTGAAGAGAAGAAGGTTAAGGTGGCATCCATAGAGTTTGTGGACTATGCATTGATATGGTGGGATCAACTAATCAAGGAGAAAAGGAGGAATGGAGATGATCCAATTTCTGCTTGGAGAGAAATGAAGGCCAATATGAGGAAAAGATTTGTTTCTTCACACTATCATAGGGAGCTCCATAACAAGCTTCAAAGGCTTAATCAAGGCAACAAAAGTGTGGACGAATACTATAAGGAGATGGAGGTTGCATTGATTAGGGCCAACATCTTTGAAGAAAGAGAAGCAACCATGGCAAGATTCCTCAATGGTTTGAATCAAGAAATCTTGGACATAGTTGAATTGCACCATTATGTTGAATTAGAAGATTTGGTGCATCAAGCAATCAAAGTGGAGCAACAATTGAAGAGAAAGAGATCCTACAAGAAGCCATTCAACAACTATTCCTCATCAAGTTGGAAGGACAAGTCTAAGAAGGAGGGAACCACATTCAAGACCAATGAAGGTTCGGGTCCTAATGTGTTCAAAGGTAAAAATGTATCAAGTCCTACTTCAATTCCATCAACTTCTAGGAATAGAGATATTAAATGTTTTAAATGCTTGGGTAGGGGTCATATAGCTTCTCAATGTCCAAATAAAAGGACCATGGTAATTAAAGAGGGAGGGTATGAGACATGTAATTCTTCTCCTTCTTCCCCTATGTCCACTAGTGAAAGTGAAGAAGAGAGTGAAGTGAAAGCATTAGAAGGGGATTTACTCATGGTTAGGAGGTTGCTTGGGGTTCAACTAAAAGAGAAGGATGATAGCCAAAGAGAGAACATCTTCCACACAAGATGCACTATCCAAGACAAGCTTTGCTCATTGATAATTGATGGTGGATCTTGTACTAATGTTGCAAGCACAAGACTAGTGGAAAAACTTGGGTTGAAGACTACTTTGCATCCACGGCCTTACAAGCTTCAATGGCTAAGTGAAGAGGGTGAATTGTTAGTCAACAAGCAAGTAATGTTGAGCTTCTCCATTGGGAAGTATGAAGATGAAGTTCTTTGTGATGTGGTTCCAATGGAAGCGGGGCATATCCTACTTGGAAGACCATGGCAATTTGATAGGAATGTGGTGCATGATGGTCATTCCAACAAATTTACTTTTGTACATAGAAATAGGAAAGTTACTCTTGTACCTCTTTCACCAAGAGAAGTGTGTGAGGATCAAGTGAAATTAAGAGTGAAAAGAGAGCAAGAGAGAAAAGCCATAAAGGAAAAAGAAATTGAGTGTGAAAAAGAATCAAAGAAAAATGGAAAAGGACATAAGAGAGAAAAGCAAGAGGTTGAGGTAAGAGAAGAGAGAACAAAAGAGAGCTTGTTCATAAAAGAAAGAGAGGTGAAGAGAGCATATCTTGCAAGGCAACCACTATACCTACTCTATCTTCGTGAAACTTGCTTAACTCAAAATAAATTAACTCAACCTACAACTTTGCCAACTTCTTTTGAATCTCTCATAAACGAATATGTGGATGTATTTCCAAAAGATATTCCTTGCGGCCTACCACCTATGAGGGGAATTGAGCACCAAATGGATTTAATTCCAAGTGCTTCTCTACCTAATAGGCCGGCCTATAGAAGCAATCCACAAGAAACAAAAGAGATTCAAAAGCAAGTAGAAGATCTCTTGGAAAAAGGATGGGTACGGGAATCTCTAAGTCCTTGTGCTATGCCCGTCATCCTTGTTCCAAAGAAAGATGGCACTTGGAGAATGTGCACGGATTGTAGATCCATCAACAACATTACCATAAAATATAGGCATCCAATCCCTCGCCTTGATGACTTATTAGATGAGTTGCATGGTTCATGCTACTTTTCTAAAATAGATCTCAAGAGTGGATATCATCAAATAAGGATTAGGGAGGGGGATGAATGGAAAACCGCCTTTAAGACAAAATATGGACTTTATGAATGGCTAGTCATGCCTTTTGGGCTAACTAATGCACCTAGCACATTCATGAGGCTCATGAATCATGTCTTGAGGGATTTTCTAGGCAAATTTGTGGTAGTGTACTTTGATGACATTTTGATCTATAGCATGACACTTGAGGTGCATATTGAACATGTTAGAAGTGTCTTGCAAGTGCTACGGAAAGAGCAATTGTATGCTAATCTTGAGAAATGCTCTTTTTGTACTCATCAAGTTGTATTCCTTGGGTTTGTTGTGAGTTCCAAAGGTGTACAAGTTGATGAGGAGAAAATCAAAGCCATTAAAGAGTGGCCAACTCCCAAAACCGTGGGAGAAGTGAGAAGCTTCCATGGATTGGCAAGTTTCTATAGGAGATTTGTCAAAGATTTTAGCACTTTGGCCGCACCCCTAAATGAAGTGGTTAAAAAGCATGTTGGTTTTAAATGGGGTCAAGAACAAGAAAAGGCTTTTAACTTGTTAAAAGAAAAACTCACAAATGCACCAATACTTGCGCTTCCAAATTTTGTGAAGTCCTTTGAAATAGAGTGTGATGCCTCTAATGTAGGCATTGGGGCTGTTTTGCTTCAAGAAGGCCACCCCATTGCTTATTTTAGTGAGAAACTTAGTGGGGCAAGTTTAAACTACTCTACTTATGATAAAGAATTATATGCCCTAGTAAGGAGTCTCAAGGTGTGGCAACACTACCTATTGCCTAAAGAATTCGTGATACATAGTGATCATGAGTCCTTGAAGCACTTAAAAGGACAAGGGAAGTTAAACAAGCGCCACGCAAAGTGGGTGGAATTCATTGAACAATTTCCATATGTGATTAAACACAAAAAGGGAAAAATGAACATGGTGGCCGATGCTCTATCTAGGAGATATAATTTGCTTGCCACATTAGAAACCAAAATCCTAGGGTTTAATCACATAAAGGAATTGTATGCTTGTGATATAGAATTCTCTCAAATTTTCAAAGAGTGTGAGCAAGGGGCGCATAAGGACTATTACTTGCATGATGGTTTTCTTTTTAAAGATAAGCGATTGTGTGTCCCTAAGCATTCAATGAGGGAATTATTAATAAAGGAAGCACATGAGGGAGGTTTAATGGGGCACTTCGGGGTCAAAAAGACAATGGACATTCTTCTTGAACACTTTTATTGGCCTTGTCTTAAGAAAGAAGTGCATAAATGGTGCCAAAAATGTATTGTTTGTAAGAGGGCTAAATCGACTAGCAAACCTCATGGATTGTACTCTCCCTTGCCTATTCCTATGGCCCCTTGGATGGACATATCCATGGACTTTATTGTAGGGCTCCCTAGGACTACACAAGGAAGAGATTCAATCTTTGTTGTAGTGGACCGATTCTCAAAAATGGCCCATTTCATCCCTTGTCATAAAAGTGATGATGCATGCCACATAGCCAACCTTTTCTTCAAAGAAATTGTTAGGCTACATGGGGTGCCTAAGAGCATAGTCTCGGATAGGGATACAAAATTCTTAAGCCATTTTTGGAGAACTCTATGGAATAAATTGGGAACAAAATTGCTCTTTTCCACCACTTGTCATCCCCAAACGGATGGGCAAACGGAGGTTGTGAATCGCACATTGTCAACCCTTCTTAGAGCAATCATTAAAAAGAATTTGAAAACTTGGGAGGAGTGTTTACCATTTGTTGAATTTGCTTATAATCGAGTTACACACTCCACCACACTTTGCTCACCATTTGAAGTGGTATACGGGTTCAATCCCCTAACTCCACTTGACCTACTTCCCTTGCCCAATGCGTCTAACTTGATGCATAAAGATGGCAAAACAAAAGCTGAATTTGTTCAAAAGCTGCATGAAAAAGTCAAGGCTCAAATTGAAAAGCGTTTAGAACAAAATGCCAAATTTGCAAATAAGGGAAGGAAACATGTTGTCTTTCAACCCGGGGATTGGGTATGGGTTCATTTGAGAAAAGAAAGATTTCCCTCAAAAAGGAAATCCAAATTAAACCCAAGGGGGGATGGACCATTTCAAGTCTTGGAGCGAATTAATGATAATGCATATAAAATAGACTTGCCGGGTGATTACAATGTGAGTGCCACTTTCAATGTTAGTGACTTGAGTTTATTTGATGTAGGTGACCAAGAACTAAATTCGGGGTCGAATTCACTCCAAGAAGGAGGGGATGATGAGATCCCTCATGACAACACTCACCAAGCATCACCTAAAGAGGAAGAAGAGGACTCAAGCTTAAGGAACATAGTTGGGCCTATGACAAGATCAAGATTGAAGAAGGCCCAAAGTGCACTTGAAGTGAAAGTAGTCAACCTCATGGACATGAAGATCAACCAAGAGGAAGAACCAAGAATGGTGAACCTCTCACAACTTGAGGTCACGGCTACATAAACTAGTTTAGGAAACCATGTAATAAAAGTAGGACTTTTAGTACTTTGACTTTTCTAGTTTGACTTTTGCATCATGGACTTGTAAATGGGCCACGATGGAGTCATCAAGGCCCATCCAAGTAGGAAGAGGCGCGCTCCTACCATGCATAAGAGGAGCTTAGGCGCGCCTACACATAGAGAAGTTAGGAGCCATATAAATACCTCCTTGTACTCATTTTCATTCATAATTGAAAGTTTAGAATTTTTCTCACATTGAGAATTTAGAGAGAGTTGAGAGAGAGAGTCTCCTCTTGAAGGTTCTAGAGTAGAACCTTGTGATTCTCATCAAGAGCTCCTTACTCTTGTGGCGGATCTTCCTTGAGCTTATCACTCCATCTAATCCATGGAGTTGTGGCGCTTTCTTCCATTTCCCTTCCCCTTCATCTTTTCCCTTTCTTTTCGTTATTTTTGAATTCAAGTTGCCTCACGCCTAAAGCCTTAGGCTTATCTTAGGATTTATGCATTTTAGCTTTATGTTGCTTAGGAATTGTGGATCCATGATTCTTGTGATTTGATGATCAAGCTTTGGCTTGAGGTGGAGCTAGTTCTCTCAATTTTCCTCAAGATCATCAAAAATGAACAAGTTTGGATTTCCCTCCAATTTTTAGTTTGAATTTTCATTTCAATTTCGGATCAATTCTCCTAGAACGATCCTACATTCAATAGATCCACTTTGGATCATAACAGGATATTGATTTGAATGCCACCAATCTGTCTCATATCGATTTGAACATGGGTCCATCGGATGAAGGAGAAGATATCTCTGTAGATGAGTCTGAAGCTGCCCTTTCTAATAATGATGAAGATCACGACATGTTTCCTGGTATGTGAGTTTCACCAGCTTGAATGACTTACAAAGGGAACTAGTATACGCATATACTGTAAATATTTTTTCTTAAATTTCAGGGACCCAAGATGCTGCAACTTTCGGAATTTTGTTTGAAGGTGATGACACATCCAATGGAGACGCTGAAGGTGATGATACAATGAACGAAGATGGTGCATCTTTTCAAATTTTGCTTGGTACTGTTCTGTAAATACTTAGTATTGTCCACTTTGGCATTTTGCTTGTTAAGAGAGAACATAAAGCTATCGTTTTTGCGGTAGAAAAAGATATCCAGTAAAAAAACCTTTCCTTCTCACTAATTTTTTTTACTCTTTTACTACTACTTTTGATGTTTATGTACTTCTATATTTTTTTTATGTAGGAGACAACATTCAAAATGAGAATCAACCATCTTAGAAAAAACATACTTTCTTGAACGATATCCAACGGAAAAGTGTTTCTCAATATTTAATAAATTCAAGTTGTCACGGGAAAATTAATCCTGGGACAGTTAAATGGTTGGCTTCTTCTTATTCAGTATTTGTAGATGTCATTTATCGAATTGGAAGCAACAGAATCCAACGAGTGATGCTTGCCATAAGAAAACAAAAAATTGTGGTCGAAAAAGAGTTGAGATAGATATTGACAAAGTGCGTGATATTTCGTTATCTAACCCTGGTACTCTTCGAGCTCTAGCATGTTCCTTGGGTGTTAGTAAGTCATCATTGGTAAAATATTTAAGAGAAGGGGTTTTGCGTCGACATTCAAGCGGACTAAAACCGTATATGAAGGATGATAATATGAAAAGTCGTCTTAGATTTTGCACGTCCATGCTTGAGGAAAGTAGCATCCTATGTATAATGTCGTGCACATAGATGAAAAATGGTTCTATATGTCGAAAAAAATCCACGAAATTACCTTCTTTCAAGTGAGAATGAGCCATATCGTACATGCAAAAATAAAAACTTCATTTGTAAGGTCATGTTTTTAGTTGTAGTGGCTAGTACTAGATTTCATGATGAAGGTAATGAGACATTCTCAGGAAAAATCGATGTGTTTCCTCTAGCTAATAAAGTGCCAGCAAAAAGGTCAAGTGTTAATAGAGCATCGGGGACACTTGAAACAAAACCGATTACTTCTATTACGAAACAAGTCAGCCGAATGTTCTTAATAAACAAGGTGTTACCGGCCATCAAATAAAAATGGCCACGAGAACATGCATGTGAAACAATTTTCATACAACAAGATAATGTACTGTGTCATGTTTCTGTTGATGATGAAGAGTTTTGTGCAACGACTTCTAAAGATGGGTTCGACATTCGTTTGAATTGCCAACCGCCTAATTCTCCTGATTTGAATATTTGGGATTTGGGATTTTTTAATGCCATTCAATCATTGTAGCAAAAGGAAGTGACTAAGTCAGTTGATAAGCTTATCCAGGTTGCTCAAAAATCTTATGATGCTTTTTCTAGCACACAATCGAATACAATTTTTCTCACACTTCAGTCATGTTTGATTGAAATCATGAAGGTCAAAGGATCCAACAATTACAAAATTCCTCATATGAAGAAAGATGTGATGCTTAATCAAGGCGGACTGCCCACTCAACTGAAATGTGATCGAGAATTAGTTTTTGAAATTTTTGAATACTTAAACAATATTGAGTAAGGTATGGATTTTTTCCTAGGGAGGTGCTACTGGATGCTGCTTTTTGGAGCCAAATTGTTTTTTTTTTTTTGTCAATTTTGGTTTGGAGTTGTTTCAAGCAATATAATCGTCAAAAGGATGTGTCATGATATTATAATGCAGCATCACATTATAATGTTGTATCATATGTTATTATAATCCAAATGTTAAACATGCAGTATCGCAACATGTTAAAACATCCACATGTTTGCACATTTTTGTGACATGATATTGCAACTAAGAAGCCACTAATCCAATCTCCAACTAAAAAGAAAGCTCCATTGAGACATTGCAACTAAGAAGCCACTAATCCAATTCAATAATACGCGTCCAGTAATACGTGTCCTGCTATCGATATTGAATCGTTGCAGCTGCTAACTATTTTCCATCCCTTAGATAACTAAATTTAATTGATGTATGGTTTGCGATTAAGAAAAAGGTGTTTTTTGATGATTTCACAACGCTAAAACATGTAACAGTATCCAAATGATAAAGATGCAATAATATCCTAATCATAAACAGCAAGAGCATAAAAATCCAAGTTTCCTTTTACTTCAAAACACACTTAGCATAAAACCTTTTTTCAACTCATTTCCTCGCAGTAAATCATGACCACTTTTATCCAAGTAAATTTTGGGCATGTCACGAACCGCTTTCTTCAACTCATCACTCTTTGTTCCAAATTCCAGTCCCACATCTTCTTTGTTGTCACATCATCATCATGGTAAGAATTGACTTCACCTGCAAAAACAACATCTTGAAACTGGTCGGAGTCCTCATTATTGTCCAACGAATCTTCAACAATGAGAAGCGAGACATTCTCCTAGTCACCATCGATACCCAAATCAAATGAGGGGCGATCGAATTTTGGCGCTGCTATTTTCTGGATACAAATGAAGGAGGGAGATGAAGTGAGGAAGTTGAAGTGGGGAACAGTTTATATGGACAGTTCAACATTATGCCGTGGTCACTCTATCTTGATGACTGTAGTGAACTGCATTCAACATTTTAAGAGAATTGACGTGGAATTCGAATGGTCATCTCGATGACTGGAGTATGTGTACATTCAACATGTTATGAGAACTGTAGTGGAATTAAAATGAATTAATAGTATTGAAAAATAAATCTTGTATTAACTCAAGTGTAATTTGGGAATATGATCATTAAATTGGAATAATTAATTTGATTTTTGGCTATATTTTGGACCAAAACAATTCAAATTTTTTTGCTTATATTTCAGTCAGGAGAGAGTATATATTATTAGTGTAAATTTTTTTATACTATCAATCAATCTTAAATTATCAAATCATTAAAAATGTTTTATTTTTATCATAACTATCTTAAAAGTCAAACATAAGATGATTTGTGGTTGGTTGTCTATATAAATTTTATTATACTAACAATGTATCAAATTGAACATACTAAGATGACACGTATTGATGAAAATAAGGTTTAATGAACTTTTTGGTCCTTATAAAGTGAGGGTCTTTTGGATTTTGTCTCTACTCTTTTTTTTGTTTTGTTTTGGTGTCTGTAAGTTAAAAACTTTTGGTTTTGGTCTCTGCAGTTATTGACTCATCGTTAAGTGCTGATGTTACATACTATGACCCGAACTAAATTAAATTTTTAATGTCACGTAGGCTGTCACGTAGTAATATTAAATTAGTTTTTGATTTACGGAAATTTTTTATCCCTGCAAAGTAAGCGAGTTTTAAATTTCGTCCTTAAATATTTTCCCGTTGGTTTTTGTGTCTGCAATTTGAAAACCTTTGGTTTTGGTCTCTACTGTTAGTGACTCGCTGTTAAGTACTGATGTGACTAACGAGACACCACGTTAGTACAACCACATGTATTAAATTATCATTTATAATATCACGTAGGCGGCCACCTGTACTAAATTATTATTTTTAATGTCACATGTAGTTCAACATGAACCTCACATAGTTGGAATAAGTCTTGAAGCACCTCCTGGGTTTGAACGACAAGACCAGAAAGAAGTCACCAACCTCAACCTATTTCCACAACCACAAACACTATTATAGGTATTAGAGATTGAGGCAAAAGAAGTAGTCTTGTTGTCGTTGGGTTGCATCATGGTCATGCAAAGAAACAACTTCATAGCAAGAGAAGAAAGAAATGCATCAATGGAAATGAAATGAAAAACAAAGCTTTTAAATGGAGTCAGCTTTTATAAAAAACAAACAAAGAAATTATAATAAAAAATGAAATATTATAACGATTAGATAATATTAATAACTATAAAATAAAAATAGTAATTTAATCTTACTACAGTGCGGCCTACGTATAGGGAATGCAAAATGGGTCAACCCGATCCGCATGACCCGCGATTGGCTCACCAAAAACAGGACGGGACAGGTTGACCCGCTTAGACAAAGTGGGTTGAAACTCCTAACCCATTTTGTTTAGTGGTGGGTTGACGGGTTGACCCATCAAAATAAAAAAAAACTTGAAAATGAGTTGGCAGGTTAACCTGCTATAAATAATAAAAAAATTAAAAACAATTATAAAATATGAAAAATAGTCATAAAACCCAAAATGGGTTAACGGATTGACGGGTCAACCCGTCCCGACTCACCCATGACACACTAAAAAATAAAATTAAAAAATGTTCATTAAAAATAATTTAATGTTTGCCAACCTATGTGGTATTAAAAAATAACTTAATCCAAGTGAGAATACTAACGTGGTGCACCGACCAAAAAGTTAGTTAAACCAAATAAGAAATTAAATAAATGTGTTTAGAACATAGCGAAAAAACAAACTTTATCTTATCGATGCAAGACAATGAGAGGTATATGTCTCGCGATTACCCTTTTATTTAATTATTATTAGACATAGAAAGACATCTTGCAAGTTGCACCAATATATCCAACAACTATCACTTTTAGTATGTCTTGCTTCATTTGTTTCTTGTGTGGCTTTTATCTTACGGATTAATACGTTCCCATGAACGAATTTTCGAAGAGAGACAGAAACAAAGGATGTACAGACGTTGTCTAAACTGATAAGGAAACGTCCCCTTGATGTCACTGTCATTGATTCTGTGCATCCCATCTAGCTTTCTGGTGCCAATTCACGCTACAAGTTCAAGGGGGGAAAGTAATTGAAGAAATTGAGTTTTTATTAGTTTACCTGTTTTTTTAGTGCATTTTTTATGTAAAAAAAAAAAAAGAGCGCCACTTAGTTCTAGCTTAGAAGGTTCTATAATCTGCGGAACTAGGTTTATACTATAGTATGATAGTATGATGATCAGGAATTTTGAGTCAATTTTAAAGCTAGTCAACATTATCTATGAAAGAAAATATGTTTAGCATGATCAAACACAAATGAAGCTACCTCACAAACTTTGTGCCTTTTTCGAAGTCTCTTTCTGCTATTAAAGCCTTGCCTTGCCTCATAGTATTTTTACAATTCTGAATGATCGAGAACTAATTATGCAATGTATTTTGCAATAAGGAATGCTATATGGGACGAAATTTAAAAAAAAAATAAAAAAACAAAATAGTGTGATTCAAAGGTGCATCTTGTTAAGTTAGTGTGTGCCATACACCCGATTAATTTAATAGTTTTTCGATTACTGTTTTTTTACACATTAACCAGAACCAATGTTTTAAGAATCGAACCAAAGATCAAATCGACGAGATCTCTAGATCATTGCTCAACCGATTCATAACTAATAATTAAATAAATAAAATACTAAATACAATAGAGTACAAACTAAAAGTCCCAACCAAGTAAAGTATTCACATAATGGTACATCTTCAAAGTTGCAAATAAAAAAATTCAGATCTTTAGTTATTAAAGAAAGAAAACCTATCCAGATTTTGAAAAAAAAAATAAAAGAAAGACAATTGGTCATTTTAATATGCTTATGTGCATGGTATGTAAAGATTAAGGAGTTAACACCAAAAAGAATAAGGAGTAAATAACCTTTTAAATTGGCTTTCCTTTTCAGAGAGAAAGAACATGATAACCACACCAAAGTTATTCTAATTTGTGACCATCAACCCCTTAGAAATTTGATATATGTAAGCAAGGACAACCATCATTTCAACAATGATCATAAATTAGATGCATGATAATCCTAATATGGTATGCAATGTTGAGAATTTGAGATTGAGAACTCAAAAAACAAGTAAAACTAGCAATAAGCGTTGAACCAACCGGTTTTTGAAAACCAGGCCCAATTCAACGATTTAGATGGTTCATCCTGATTCTTTCCAGTTCAAACAGTTTTTCCCCTGTTCAATAGGGCTTTCAATTTGTTTATTGAACCAAACCGTAGAAATAGCTAGTTCCCAGTTCAACCTAGGGGTGGCAAAACGGACCAACCTGACTCGACACACCAAAAATGGGACGGACGGATTAACCTGCTTGAACAAAGTGAGTTGAACCTCCTAACCCGCCCCGTTTAGTGGTGGGTTTGTGGGTTAGCGAGCCAAAAACAAAAAAATGGAAAATGGGTTGACGGGTTGACCCGCTAAAAAATAAACAAAAATGTTAAAACAATTATAAAATATAGCAAAAATAGGCACACAACAACTCGTCCGACCCACTAAAAGATAAGAAAAATCAAAAAGTGATTAAAATAAATATTTTATTTAAAATATGCGGGTTGACCAACCCGCTCTGATCCGCCGTCCTGGTGGGTCAAGCGAGACGGGTCAAAATGAGCTGACGAGTTGAGAACCCCAACCCCTCAAAATAGACGGGTTAAACGAATTGACCAGTCGATCCCAACCCATTTTACCACCCCTAGTTCAACCGATTGATCCGACCGTTTCGGTTCGGTTGTGAAAATGTTGGCCAAAACAAACCTTTCCCACCCTTTACCACAACAAAATCAAACGGCCACTACTCTCACCACAACCATCATCCCCATCCCTCAACCATCCCCTTCCACCACCAGTAACCTCCCACGACCCAACCATTGTCACCAGCACCACCACTTCCCTCCCCCTCACCACTACCTCTTCACTGACATCAACCCCTAGCGTCAATTTTTTTCTGTTCAATAGTGAACGTAGTTCGGATTGGCCTATTTGCCAAAAGATATTTAGGCCATACATATGTTTATAAGCTTCCTTTTTTTGGGAGAATAGCTAGATTCTCAAAGTCAAAAATGTCAAATTTGGGTTTAATCGGTTAGCGGGTCTATCGATGTACAAACCAGACTTATATAAGCCAATATCTTATCTTGATCTAAGGACATGTTTGGGTAAACGTCTTAATTAAGCGCTTATAGGATAAACGTTTATCATACAAACGCTTATGTATAACCTATTTCTATAATCAAAGAGAAAATGTAGACAAACTGTTTTCATATAAGTTATATGCTATTTTCATAAGCTATCCTAGAGAACTTATCAAAATAAGCTGAAAACGGCTTATGGACATGTCATAAGCTCTCCTAAACACGGTGACAAACGTTTATGTCAGTAGATAAGCCCAAATAAACTGTTTATAAGCCAATCCAAACAAGTAGCTAGTTTTTATGAATTTCTTTTATGAATTTCTTGTCTATATGAATTTCTTTTATTAATTACAGACTTAAGTAGCTAGTTTTTAAGTATATAAAAAAAAATCGATATGAAAAATTAAATTTACTTTAAAATATTTTTTTTACTCACATTATTAATACTGCAACAACTTACCTTGCAATTTACGTTTGGTATTTTACTATAAAATAATGATGATTGATGATAATAATAATAATAATGTGATTAAAAAATTAAGATTATGCAAGGTGGTTAAGGTGGTTTGAGATGCAGGATAAAGGAATGAAAGATATAAGATGTCGAGTTCGATTGATCGATTTTCATCTCTCACTAAACATAACAAAATAGCTCATTTGCCTAAAAAAATTAAATTATGGAACCTAAATTTCAAATATTTTACAATATTACAATTAAATAAGTAATTAGTAATGATAATGATAATACCATAAAAATTATAAAAGTAACTTTTTAAAAAAAAAAAATATTAGAGACACATTAAAAAAGGTAAACTCAAAATGCCCAAAAATGCCAAGTAACTTA
>JBCIVQ010000042.1:0-25000 GCA_039655645.1 Ammopiptanthus mongolicus
TGGGGATGATATTGTCATTATAGGTGATGATCAAGAAGGCATTAAGGATTTGAAGCAACATTTATTCAAGCACTTCCAAAGCAAAGATTTAGGCCGATTGCGATACTTCTTTGGGATTGAAGTGGCCCAATCACAGGCAGGTATTGCTATTTCTAAAATAAATGTTCAACATTCTAGAAGAGACAAGGATGCTTGATTGTAAACCTGTTGATACTCCTACGAACCCGAATGTGAAGCTTCTACCTAACCAGGGGAAGCCCTATCCAAACCCAAGCAGATACAGGAGATTAGCGGGAAAGTTAAATTATCTCACCATGACCGCACTAGACATTTCCTTTCCTGCCAATGTTATGAGTCAGTTTCTCAACTCATTCTATGATAGTCATTTGAATGCAATTATTCAGATCCTAAGGCATATCAAGGGATCACTCAGCAAAGGGCTTGTTTATATGGACAGGGGTCATACTAATTACGCAAGTGCATATTGGGCAGGTGATGCTAGCGATAGGAGGTCCACTTCAGGTTATTGTGTTCTTATTGGAGGAAACTTAATCTCGTGGAAGAACAAGAAGCAGATTGTTGCAAGATCGTGTATAAAGGTGAAGTATCGTGCAATGGCTAACACTACTTTTGAACATTTGTGGCTAAGTCCTTACAAGGTCCTAGGATAGCATATATGTAACAAGCTGGACACATATGATATATATGCTCCAACTTGAGGGAGAGTGTTGATTGTCTTAATTGTAATTACTTGTTATTATTTCCTTTTATTCTTTGATATGTTTCCATAGTTTCCTTAGACAGTTTAGGCTGTTACTGATTTAAGTCCCTAAACTTTAGGGATTTGATTTTGTTCTCTATGTGTGTGTGTGTGTGTGTGTGTGTGTGTGTGTGTATATATATATATATATATAGATATATATATTTGTACAATACCCTCATGTAAATATTTGATACAAAATTCAAATTCAAGTCATCTAATAATGTGTGTCTTCGCCATGGCGGGTGTTGATCATGGCGGATGCGGCAGCCATGGAGATGGCCGAGTCGTGCGACCCGACCTAGTTTTTGGCCTAAATGAGTTAAAACCCTAGTGAATGGCCGAAAATGGTACCTTTCTCCCGATTTCCTTCTCCTTTCTTTCTTTCGTGAAACCCCAACCCTTCTCTTCGACTAGCTCCTCTCTTTTCTTTCTTTCTTCTCCGACCAGCTTCTGTCTGACGACCAGCCTCTGTCCAACGACCACCGTCCAGCCTCTGCCGACGACCACCGTCTGACGTTTTTAGA
Organism: Ammopiptanthus mongolicus; assembly: GCA_039655645.1. Taxonomy (NCBI): domain Eukaryota; kingdom Viridiplantae; phylum Streptophyta; class Magnoliopsida; order Fabales; family Fabaceae; genus Ammopiptanthus; species Ammopiptanthus mongolicus. The sequence continues at coordinate 1,288 of JBCIVQ010000042.1, forward strand.
CAGTTTCGGGCTACCATCTTCCTTACCAGAGGGCTTTCAAATGGTACTCCAATTTATTGCTAAAATAATCGTGAGAGAAGGAAAGAAAAGCCAGATAACACTGGTGTCTGTGCGTACAAAAAGGTGGAGGATAAGCCTCTAAAACAATAAAGTCTAAAAAATAAAGGAAAGCTAAGGCTGCCCCATCTCGACATATCCATGAACACAACACCAAAGAGAAGCCAAAAAAAAAAAGTAACTATCCTAAATCATGTTTGGTGACAAAGAACACCCTTAAAGATACAAGCATTCCACTCCAGCCATACACACCAAAAGACTGCAAACTGCCATTGCAATATAATCTCCTTGATTTTACTAACACTTGTACAATGAACCCCAAAAAGTGATGCAAGGTAGAGTGACACGCATCAACCACAAAAAGATTATTCCCAAGGTAGGTAGCCACTAAGCCACATTACAATGCAAAAAATAAGTGGCCTTGGGTCTCTACACTAGTGCTACACATTATGTAGCCAATCGCACCGCTATCGCAGCGAATAGCGGTTTCACGGAGCAGGACAAAGGGTAGCCACTACGCTTAAACCTATTGCGGAGTGGTTTTCAGGTGCGGCGGTAGCGGCCGCAAGCCGCACCGGAATCGCGTCGATGGCCGTCTATAGCGGCCGCTACAAGGATGGTGACCTCCAACTAGGCTTTTCCAACCATATTAAGTCGCCCCCGCCTCCGTTCGACTCCACTATAGGGACGACGACCTCCGATAAGGCCTTTCTAACCACACCTAGCCGTCCTCGCCTTCGTCTCCTCCAGTGTGTTGACTCCTCCATTCGACCATACCCAGCCTATAGCGACGCCTGTTCTTTCTCCATCAAGATGATGGTGGCACTTTCTTTTCTAATAACCCTAAAAGAACTAAAATGAGCTAACCCTAAAAGCTCAAAAGAGGAAGAAAAAAAGGCAAAATAGGTTGATTGGTCCTACACATTTATTTAAATTTTCACATCGATCCCATAAGTTTTATTTTTTTTAAATTGGCCCTACACGTTATATTCTGTTTCCACACTAGTCTTTTCCGTCAATTTCAACCTAACACCGTCAGTTTTGACCTAACGTAGCATTGTATTAGTGCTACACGTGGCTTTTGATCTGACGCCATAAGATCGAAATTGACGGAAAGGACTAACGTGAAAACGAAACATAACGTATAGGACCAATTTGAAAAAAATAAAACTTATGAAACGGATGTGAAAATTTAAATAAACGTATAGGACCAATCAACCTATTTTGCCAAAAAAAAAAAAAATAACTCTGTTTCAAAGGGGTCATGGCCCAAGAAAGAAAAAATAACCTATCTTTATAGCCTGATAGTAATAGTTTAGATAATAAAAAATAATATACTGGATATCTGAGAAAACATAATAAATTATTTTAGAATTTTAAACAATCATTCATTAATAATTAATATTTAAAAGCTTTTACTGAAAAATATATATTAAAAACTACCAAAACATTTCACTAGAATATTGTTTTGAAATACAATTGTATATATATATATATATATATATATATATATATATATATATATATATATTCAGAATATTTTTTATTATATTCATTATTTAAGTATTGGATTAGTTGTTAATGGCAATGAATTTTGATTATTAAAAATGAACATGTCTTTAATTTTATGTATTTTTCTATTTTTGAGCATTTAAGTGTATAGTATAAATTATGTATACTATTTTCTAATCTTCGCAATAGCTGCCATCCCGCTATCCCCTAGCCCACTTTAGCGGTTTTGGGGTCAGCAGCTCCGCACCGCTATCTGGGATTGACTACAAAGACTGCACATAACACACATCAGGAGAATGAGAGGTGTGAGGCACAGATCTGCAGCAAGCCATTATTATCAATCCTGTTGAGAACTTCCAAACAAAAGACTTACCTTAGAGGGAGCTTTGGACTTCCAAAAGAGTTTGCAAGAAGGAATATTTGAAAGTTAGGAGTGAGAGTGAGAAGCTAAAAGAAAGAATTGCACGAGAAATCACAAGAATCCAGGGTCCAAATTAATCTATTAGAGTGGCGGAGAAGCAAATAGAATTAAGCAAAACAAAAAGGGATGGTAGTTTAATAGTTTCTCTCATTCAAATCTCTCTGATTCAAGGAATGACTCTGAATAGAATAAAACTAACAGGAAAATTACACAAACAAGAGAGATGAAATAGACAAGGAAGAGTCTCTAAAAAAGGAACACTTCCAACCCAAATGTCCTCTGTCCTCCAACCAAAACTCAACATGATTACCATCACCAATCCTAAAAGAAAAAAGTGGTCTAAAGAAAACAAGTGGATGAAAACTAACCTTACAAGGACCTGCGTGAGTCGCAGTGATTGTTGGATTGGCATTGCACCCATCCTGATGGACCTAATTTAAACCATACTAGCTCTAAATTACTTGGTGCCACAAAGAATTAGACTCTAAAAAGGAAAGTAGCTGTAACCCGACAACCATCCAAAGAAGCATATGACATGCCTCGCCTCATAAGTATAGAAAGTACATTTACGAAGGTAGTCAAGGTACCACTTCCAATGAATTGATTATCATGTTCTTATCAAATATCACCAAGATTTACCAAAGTGTCAATTATTATTGAGGTCTTTATATCCACACCTTGAAAGCGCACATGCCTAATGGTGATTTGAGAGCAAAACATTTTTTCCAAAAATAAAGTACTTATAACTCTTTACAAGAAAATTATAATTCTTTACAATTACACAAATAGACCTATGTAGTCAATAGCGCGCTATAGCGCCATCGTGCTCACCGGCCGCGACACGAGACCCTGTCGCTGTGCGGTTTCATGGAGCGGGAATCGCGGCCAGGAAAAACCCTATTTTGCCCCCAAAAAATAGTCGTTCATTCTTTTTGTGGATTTTTTCGTCATTTCGGCTCTGAATCAGAAAGGTTAGGGTTTTCTTTCTAGTCTCCCTTCTTCCTTCCTACGTTCTCTTCTGCAGAAATCCAAGGTTGAAACTCACTCGTATTTCTATGCTTGATTTTTCGGCGATACTCCGACGGTTTTTCAACAGTTTTCAAGCGACCTTCTCTCTCAGCTCCGCTGTCTGTTCCTCCCTCTTTGCTCTCCTTACTACGTTCTCCTATGCTCTCTAATTTTCAGCCAGCAAGGCAGCAACAATGCAACTCAGTTTCCCCCTTCCTCTTCAACTGAAACATCTCATCTCAAGTCATACCAGTCCAAACCACCACAAGCACCAACTCCTTAGAGCAATGCATCCTCAACTACTTTAGAGGCTTAAATTTATATGATTGATATTGGATTTGAATCTTAGTGACAATGAATTTTGATTATTAATTATGAATGTCTTTAATTTTGTGTTTTTTTTTATTTTTGAGCATTTATATGTGTATATTATAAATTATAAATTACTTATATGATTTCCCTAATCTTTGGTGTAGCGGCCATCCAGCTACCCCGCTCTAGCATTGTTGGGGTCAACCGCTGCACGCCACTATCCAGGATTGACTAGATAGAAATAGACACAGATATATAGGAACTTATCTTACATAAGGAATTAAAGATGAATGATGACATGCAATTTTAGCATAGTGCAGAAACAAAATAGGAAGAAGGAAAATAAGCAAAAAGCTGCTTTATTTGGAAAACATGAAATTGCAAAAATAAAACAGAGTTACAAGATTCTGACCTCATTTGGGTCAAAATAGGTTCTGACTAGGAGATGTTCAAGACGCAAATATCTTTCAGGTTGCTCTTGTTTCATGACACCCATCACTTGTGTTTGCCTTAAAATTGCGCGTGCAGTGTCTAGTTCCCGAAGTTCAATCATTTCTAACACAATCTGCAACCATGAGAGTGAAAATTCAAATATGTTTGGAACATCATTAACTTGACCGAAATAAGTAACATTTTAGTGTGTTATGATGACTAACAATACAGAGTACAAGGCAAGAGTTTATGAATAACAAACACTGCTGAACTAAAATTCCTAAATAAAAAAAACAACACTGCCACATCCAATAAAAAGTGTCTTATTTGCACTGCTAAGTACACTAACCATCCCCCCAAGGAGAGTGGAATTAAAAACAAAACTAGCTACCATTTATCTTCAGATTTCTCTATTTTTTCTGGAATTGAGTTGACAACAAAATACTATTTTATCCAACCAGGGGAAGCAAACAATTTTAACCTAAAGTAAATGAGGTGAAAAATTATTAAACCACTTACAGCACAAAAAAATTACAAATCTCCACAAAAAACATCATTCCTTTCTTTTTAAAATACCTATCTAAATAAAGAGATTTTCAAGTTGAGGAACACAAGCAAACCTCCTGACTAATATTGAACAGAGCATAATACAAAAGCAAGTGATTATGCGGCTATAAGCTAGTGAATTAGATCCTGCAACATACAAAGCATGCGTCAAGAAAATGAGAATGAAGAATGCAATATCTAACCCACGATGGACACGGGACATGTGGCCACTACTTGCTAATGTTGACCATCAACATGATTAGGCAGATTGATCAACCAGTGATGATTGTCAAACACTTCCTTTTCCACACTTCATAGTAATTAGTAAATAACATCACTATTTTGATGCTCCGAAACCTCTATTTCAACACACCATCATCCTTTTTCCCGGTTTCCCACTCTTCTCCTTCTCTACAACACCACCCAACCTTATTGCCCAACTAAAATTTTCATATAAAATGGCAGAATTTAAAAGATGATAAATACTTAGAAAGTCCATAACCAGCATCAAAGTTTGTGATAGAGAGGATATACGATACATATTATGAATCAAAGTGACTCATGCAAAATACCTGCTCATACAAATCCTCCAACTTATTCCTAGGGAGCTTAAGTTGAGAAACTTGAGGCAATATCGCATCCCATCTTCCACTATTAATATCAGCTACAAAGGTTTCAATGCTGTCAACAGTATTCAAAGAAACCTGGCACTCGTTCTGCAGTGTCTGAAACGTCTGATGCAAAGAATTTTCTTTGCAAAACTGGAGCACAATTTTGATGACACTGAAAAGGGAATAAACAATTTTTTTACATTAATAAACAAAGATTGTTAACGGTAAAAGAGAACACACAAACAGAATCTATTGTGCGAGAAGCAGAAAATGGGTTCCAACTAGAACTAGACACGTACAAAAAGCCAGAAGAAAATTGAAGCATGTGATTTTAAGTTATGAAAAAATGAGAAAAAATAATTAACGAAGAAAGAATTTCCCTGTTTTCGACAAGCGGCAAATTATCGTACTCTGTTATGCAACAATTTGGGTATGAGGTATTAAACTTGTTACAAATACAAACACGGCGGAACATAGATGTAGTAAACGAAACTTACTCTCGAGCTTCGATTTCGAGCGTAGACATAGCTTCTATTGGTTGGAGGTTTGCACTTAACACTCAGTAAGAGAGAGAGCAAGTGTAGGGTTTTTGCGTTCTACGTTCATATTCAACAAAAGAAAATCACGAAAAAGCGAAAAAGGGGAAGTACGGATTTTTTGTTTGGAGATCGGGGACGTAGGTGTTGGGTAATGATATATGGACCGGCCGCGTAAGGTTTGGGCCTGTTTAAGACACCACCCCAGTTTTTAATTTTATGATTGAAAAGATAAAAATGCCCAAACAATTTACAAAAAAAACCCCACCCTTTTCTCTTTCTTCTTCCCGCACCACACCTCTTCTTCTTCCTTCTCCTCCTTCTTCCTTTTCTTCTTCTTTCTTCTGACTTCATCCCACCACCACCTCTTGCACCCTCGCCTCTAGACCTCCTCCCACACCACAACCTACAGATGACCTCACGCACCACCACACCCAAACGTCCTCACGCAACACATCCTCCGTCCATCACCATCTTCTGAGGTAACTATTCTCTACGCTAATTTTTTTCACGTTTTAGTTTATTTCTGGCAATTAGTTGCCGGAATACATTATATTGTATTCCGATATCTCTGGAATTCTATATTCAAAATATATGTTTATATACCGTCAACTAAATTCTGGTATGTAAAGTTTAAAATTTTTAACACTACCCGCAATTAGTTACCGGAATACATCATTTTGTATTCCGAAAACTAATTGCCGGTATGCATTATGAAATTTCTCGTACCAAAATTTAAATGCCAGAAGTCATTAAAGTTTTGTTTTTTACTGCTTCCGACAACTAAATTTTGTAAGTTTAAGTTTTTAACACTACCGGCAATTAATTACCGGAATACAAAATGATGTATTCCGACAACTAATTGTCGGTTGTGTTAAAAATTTAAACTTACGGAATTTAGTTGTCGGTATTGTAAAAATTTTAAAAACTTTAGCTGTCAGAATCAGGACTTTAGTTTTTTATGTGGTGAATTGTTTTCAGTTACAGATATGGCACGTACCAGAGGTGGTCATTCTGGGGTTATTGTTGATCGACGATGACCCACAACTTTTGCACCCAAAGAACGTGCAGAAGCTCATGCACCTGAGATTATGGAGGAACATTAGCCGGCTGAGTTACCTGCAGCTCATAATGCACTGGCACCGACAGAGTCATTTCCAGGAGGTCCTAAGGACACATCAATCCTTATGTCTTTTGCAGATCATGTTGATACTAGATTGTGGAACAATGATGTAAGAAACCTTTTTGTTTGTATTTTTTATAAGTAAATAAAATCATTTCATTTGAATATAACGATGCTTTTATTATTGTAGGATCATGATGAGCTGAAGATTATGGGAAAAAGGTCAGAGATTTCATCAAGGAGAACGACGAAGTACGGACCCTAGTGGAGGACTCTAGGTTGTCACCATTACTACGTTTCAGCTACAACATGGTAGACAAGGAACTCTTATCTGCCTTTGCTGAGAGGTGGCATCGTGAGACCAACAACTTCCACATGCCCTTTGGAGAGATGACTATCACATTAGATGATGTGTTTTCCATACTGCACCTGCCGGTCAGGGGTGCCTTCTTCACGAAGCCGGGGATGGATATAGTTGTTGTAGTTGAGTGTTTGCATGAGCTGCTAAGGGTGGATAGGGATGTTGCAGTGAAGGAGTGTTGGTTCACGAGGGGACCACATGTTCGATTGAGGTGGATGCTGCCACACTTTGTGAGGAACGGCGTTGGGAACATGCAGTGAGAGCATTTTTGCTCCATCTGGTTGGCTACACACTATTTGCGGACAAGAATGCCACCTATGTCGATGTTGCATTGTTGGAGCATTTTCGAGATTTGGGTACTTGCGGTATCTTTGCATGGGGTGTTGCTGCCCTCACTTACATGTATGAGCACCTCGATGATGCCAGTGTGCATAGTTGCAAATAGCTCGAGGTCTTATGTCACTCTTATGCAGGTATGAAAGTTTAAAATTTGTATTACTTTTAATTTGCATCTTATTAAAACTAATTAACTTATTAACATTGTTATAGGCATGGATTTATGAGCATTTTCCCACCCTCGGCACCAAGGAGGAGTCCGTAGGATACAATGAGAAGCTCCCTCGAGCCTGCTGGTGGATACTTGTGCGGGGTGCAGGTCCTTGTGCTCCCGTTTCGGAGGGAGCCAGATGACTTGATGGTGGACCATCTATGTTGGATGCCTTATAGCTCGCATAGAGCACACAAGCCATATGACGATATCAATTTGTTTTCAGGGTACCTCAGATAGGGTACGCTCATGTATGAACACTTGCCAGAGAGGGTTTTGCGACAATTTGGAGATGTGCAGGGCATACCGCGATCACCTCGCGAGATTACAGGTGTAGTCACTACTCCGACTGAGATGGACCATTGGTGGGTGCATTTCACAACTCATGTTGTTTCTCACGTAGAAAGGGGTCCACAGGCGGAACATCTTGTTGAGTGTGTAGATGGTTACATGTAGTGGTATCGTAGGATTTCACATCCTTACATCATACCACGTGAGTTCCAGATTCCTGTTGTGCCAGTTGCAGCTACAGCACCTACCCCTGTATCCAGTGATGATCATCCTTCAGTGATCAGTTATATGCATTTGTACTCTATGTTTATATTGTCCAATATATTATGTTGATTAACACATAATATTGGTTATTCATACTTCCAGGCTATTTGCATGAGGATTAGTGAGATATAGCGGCAAATCATTGATAGACAGTTAGTCACTGACGGCATCGATGGTTTGGTATTGGCGCGAGAGGCGTTGACCTTGTCCCGTAGGGGGAGTAGTGGGAGACATATCTATCAGAGGAGAAAGAGGGGTCGATTGACTCAGTGTTGTTCATTTATAGCATAGGATTACTTTTCTGATATATTTTGACATTGAGGATTCCTTTGATGATGTCTTTTGACAAACCTATTTTGACGTTTACGATGGTGGTTATTTATATTATTATTTCATAACCAATGACTTTAATTTTTAATTATTTTTATAACCAATCATAATTAAGCAATATTAAACGAGTAACAGTTAATGATAGATGCACATAAGATAAAACTACAAACATAAAGTCAATCATCTACCATATTTACATAGTCAGGTTCGTGGTTTCGTGTGGTGATAAAGATGCAAACACTTGCATGCGACCAATATATGTAGTTTCCCATGATTGAGATTCATCATTGCTGAAAGTAGACCATTGTAGAGCAGTATGAGGTATTGAGGACCCAGGCTTCTGTTGGTGTAAGCCCTGGTGACTAATCTATTTTGAATAAATAATTATCTATATCATAACTTTGATCATATATTTGATATGTATAAAGGCATTCATTTATTATGTTGTATTTGATGATCATATTTATAGCATAATAAAGTCCTTAAAATAGGTAATTTATTTAATGGAATATCAAGTATGACTTGATCGTGAGACACCATTAAATAATAGAACATTATTTTTAAAATATCCACAGTCAGGTATTATTATTAATAAAGACAATAATAATACATTAAAACTATTATGTGAGTGTACTGATGACCACATCTCACGGGTCATAGATATAAGATATCAAGTCTTCACATAGATATAAATATTAGTGGAATATTTATACGGGAGTGACCCACTATGAGAACGCTGCATAATAGTTGTGTAAGTGTCATAAGCGATTCTCAATGTAACCATAGTGAAGTAGTCCTTCGACTTGAAGTCACTACGATTCCTAACATATGTAGTTATAGACTTTGATACTACTAAACGTTGTCTGTAACAAGACAACTATAAAGATAATTATTGGGTCTGCAATGAAACATGTTGAGGAATGTGAGTGATGTAGATAGGATTCGTCCTTCCTACATAACAAGAGTAATGTCTATAGGACTATTGATTGAATGCAACATAGAAATGGGGACAATATGAGATATTGGGCCCACATGATCGTACGTCAATTACTAGATTAAGAAATAAATAATAGGACTTAACAAAGATGACACATTTATGCCTGGTGTCCAATTAAGACATTTGAGACGAAAAGATGTTGACTTCACATTATATATGGTTACAATATGGTTTTAATTGTATCATCAGTATTCTAATTAATTGGGTAGCAATAATGTATTGCTAGATGCCACTCATTGTTTATAATATTAATTAATTATTAATATGATTAATAATAATTAAGATTATTGTCAATTAATTGAGAACCTATAAGGTCACACGCATAAAGTAAATGTTCTTAGAATTAATTTAATGGATTAATTTAACATTGGATCTGTAGCGTACAGTAACCCGATAGGATTAGGTTAAGTGAGTGACAGCTATAAGTAAGCTGTGCACGTCACTTAAGCGATGCACAACACAAAGCACTCATAACGACCGTTGTACGCTCTAGGCAGCCGCACCCTATTTTCTCTCTCTCTGTGCTGCTCCTCTCCCAATCCTAATAACTAGCACTACGCTATCTCTGACAGTGGTTTACTCGTATGGATTGAGTAAAGGTATTGCTACTTTGCAATACTGGTGATAGAGAAGTCTTTCCTTATGGTGGCTGTGGCTAGACAGTTATCATAATCTCGCGATCAGAGATTCGTTAACCGTTGGATCGGCCTGAAATTTGGACAGCAGATTCGAGACATGTGGTTTTTCATCTTCACCGTTCAGTTTTTTAATACGAGGTCTGGAACGAGAGTTATGAGAATCTCACAGTAGCAGTGAATTTGGCTAACCAGTGTAGTTGGGACGCTCACAGTGTTCGCGGTAAAGCTATACTTCAAGAGGTAAACAAAATATCCTTATGATTCATGTGCAGTACGTGGTCCATTTTGTAAAAGGGTTTTTCCACTTAATAAGTTTTTGAAAATTGTTTTTGAAAATTATCCCTCTTGATTCCCCAACAGCTTCAAATACACGTGTAAACTTCTCAAAAGTTAAAGTGAGTCAATCAAATCGTTCTAATGGGAAAAATATATGAAACATAATAACCACTAATGTGTCAAAAGTGAGTCAATCAACCTGTACAAAATGACAGTTATGTACCAATCCAATGCTAATGATATGGTGTTTAGATAAAGATGATGATGGTCAACTTCCAAGAGGGAAAAATGTCATGCAGCCTCCTGAGGATAAAAAAAATCAAAACCAAGTTATACCTAGACGCTATCACAAAGCCCATGTCAGGTAAAGTCATCCACTTATCCCGACCTGCCAGCCCGTCAACTAATAGTTGTCCTTTTAGTTCTTGTACTCGCTCAAGACTGCCAAATAGAGCGACATATTTTGCTTGCCATTCAACTAACTCTTATAACAATCGTCCCGAATAATAGCCCAGGAGTCCTCAACTTTACCAAGTAAAGCCGTAATGACATGATAGGCACAATTACCATATGCACCCACATCAACAATGGTCTGAATATATGGATGAATCTCCATAGGTAATTGGTCAAGGTACTTAATTCCAGTCTTCCGTCTTGACCCATCTCGTGATGTACATGGAGTGACCCGAGTAGATGTTCTATCATGTATGGAATGCAATGCATCAACATGCTCAAAGTATGAAGGATCGCATCTAGTTGATTGCTCTAACTTAGACACATTACCCTTTTTAGATGCCCTTTTTGTTTTTACCTTCTCAGGAGGAGGAAGGATTGAACTAGTATCGGGAAATGCTAGTTCATACACTTTAGTTCTCAATACAATTTTTCCTGCTCGATCAAGTCGATCAAATCGCTTCAACAATGCTTCCACGGCTGGTACCAAGGTTAACTCTGCATCCGGAACACTCACTCCTTGAGCACCAAAGTATAACTTCTACCAATGAATATGAGCAACATGCAAGGGAATAGAGATATGCATCATACTATACCTAGCAAGCTCACAAGCACAAGGTAGCCCATATGTAGTTCTAATAGTGCAACCAGAAATAGAACTATCAACACCAACATGTTTAACTCGAGCATACTCGTCAAGTATATGACCTAGTGCACTCCTAGATACAAATCCACGCACGTGCATGTAGAAAGGACTATTGTGCTTGTGTTCTACTATAGTTATGCTTCTCTCGAATGTCGCTTTTACTTTTGTGTGTTGCAATGTGATCATATTGTTCATGGCACTCCAACAAGTACACAAGTCCCCATGCTATCCTCAAGCAACTTCTTGAACCTCCAATGTGCAGACTCAACCCTATTAACAATAATATAAACATCATGTCAAATTCAAAATGATAAACTATCAACAAGAACTTGCAATAACATATGATATCGAACTTACTGGTTAGTTGTTGTGTTCCCCAAATGCATTAAACAATCAATCCATGCAGTGACAAACTTTTCCTTATGAGGAATCAACCACGTAATTATCACATCTTTACAAAAAATAGGAAAATTTGAGCATATATTTTCAAACATAGTCAGTCGCTACAAAAACTCACCCTTGGCAGGTGAACTAACAACACTATCCCATGCATCCATCACGGGTTTCCAAAGCTCCTTTAGACTCACTAACATCTTGCATTTAGCCTTCACCTTCTTAGCAATGTGGAAACGACACAATAAATTAGACGCAGTAAGGAAAACAACTTGCACTGCATTCATCAAAGCAATGTCTCTATCAGTCACTATCACATGGCATCATCTTGTTGAAGTAACCCTCTTAACTGCTCAAGTGCCCAAACTAAGTTATCAACTCGCTCAGACTCCAGATAAGCAAATGCCACTGAGAATGTCAACTATGTTGAAGTAACGCCAAAAATCTCAAGTAATGGCAATCGGTATTTGTTGGTTTTGTAAGTGCTATCAATGAGCAACACAATATGAAAAGTGTTGGTGTAAGCCTTAGTGGCCAATATATATTTTGGATTTATATATATATATATATATATATATATATATATATATATATAGTATCATGACTTTATTCTATATTTTATATATGAGTCATTTATTTATTATGTTGTATTTGATGATCATATTTATCACATAATAAAGTCCTTAGAATTGGTAGTTCATTTAATGGAACGTTAAGTACGACTTGATCGTGAGATGCCATTGAATTATAGAATATTATTCTTAAATATCCCTAGTCAAGTATTATTATTAATAAGGATAATAATCATATATTAAGACTATTGTGTGAGTGTACTGATGACCACATTTCACGGGTCATAGATATAAGATATCTTCACATACTTATAAATATTAGTTGAATATTTATACTGGGGTGACCCGCTATGAGAACGCTGCATAATAGTTATGTAAGTGTCATAAGCGATTCTCATAGTGACCATAGTGAAGTAGTCCTTTGACTTGAAGTCACTACGATTCCTAATATATGTAGTTGTTGGCTTTAATACTATTAAACGTTGTCTGTAACAGGACAACTATAAAGATAGTAATTGGGCCTGCAATGACACATGTTGAGAAATGTGAGTGATGTAGATAGGATTTGTCCCTCCTACATAACAAGGATAATGTCTATAGGCCTTTTGATGGTATGCGACGTAAAAATGCATGGTCATGCTAATGTGGACAATATGAGATATTGGACCCACATGATCGTACGTCGATAACTAGATCAGGAAATAAATAATTGAACTTAACAAGGATAACACATTTATGCTTTGTGTTCAATTAAGACATTGAGACGAAAGGACGTTGACTGCACATTATATATAGTTACAATATGGTTTTATTGTATCACCAATATTCTAATTAAATGGGTAGCAATGATGTATTGCTAGATGTCGCTCATTATTTATAATATTAATTAATTATTTATATGATTAATAATAATTAATATTATTGTCAATTAATAGAGAACCTATAAGGTCACACACATTAAGCAAATGTTTATAGAGTTAATTTAATTGATTAATTAAATATGATTTAATTAATAATTAAACATTGGGCCTGTAGCGTATAGTAGGCCAACTGGGTTAAGTTAAGTGAGTGACAGCTATTAGTAAGCTGTGCACGTCACTTAAGGTACACACAACACAGAGCACTCATAACGGCCGTCGTACACCATTGACAGACGCGCCCTCTTTTCTCTCTCTGTGTGCCGTGCCTCTCCCAATCCTGATAGCTAGCATTACGCTATCTCTGACGTTAGTTTGCTCGCATGGACTGAGTAGAGGTATTGCTACTTTGCAATACTGGTGATAGAGAAGAACCTCTCCCTTTGTGGTGATAGCAGCAGCGTTCCTTGGATCTGCTGCACTGTAGCTGTGTAAATCAAATTATCATTCACACCATAGCAATGTTCGTGGTTTACCAGTGCTGCTAACGTGCTCACAGTGTTCGTGATAAAGCTACGCTTCAAGAGATAAACACAATATCCTTGCGATTCATGTGCGATACATGGTCCTTCAGTAAAGGGGTTTTCTACTTAAGAGGTTTTTATAAATTGTTTTTAAAAATTATCCCTCCTGAAACCCCAACAGTGGTATCAGAGCATTTGGTCATAGTTTGCCATGTATCCTAGGATTGTTTGTCATTGTATGATTACATGTTTATTGCTTTTAAATCTAATTCGTATGTTTAAAAGCATGTTTGTATGATTTGTATGTGATATAAATCTCTTTGAACATGTTTTGTGTGCTTGGTTGCGCTCCTGACATAAACAAGGGTTCGCTTCTAGAATCCCGCCGTGCCGTTTGGCACGGTCGTGCTCCTTGTAGCACGGTCGTGCACGTTTGAATTAGCGTTAGTGAACACGTAGCACGACCGTGCGCCGTTTGGCATGACCATGCCACTTTCAAACAACGTCAACGAACATTGAGCACGATCGTGCTCTTGTCAGCACGATCGTGCACATGTTGAACAGTGTCAACAAGTTTTCAGCACGGTCGTGCGCCGTTTGGCACGACCGTGCTGATGGACAGAATATGATTTTTGGTAAATACGGCCTGTGTGTCTTGATTTATTGTATTTATTTTATTAATTTTAATTTATTTTATAAATACAGCCTGCGTGTCGTGACATTTACTTTATTTATTTTATTTTAAATTTTGTAAATTGCTCGGTTAAAATGGAGGCAATACCAAATCATGACGCCAGTGGAAAGAACTTTGGAACTTTGCTCGAGGGTCAAAGATTGTAATAATAAGTTTTAATTATTGCACATTAGGAGGCCATCATCATAATACCTTTTATATGTCTTATATGTTTATGTATGTGATGCATGAAATGTATGAGATGTATGGTTTAAATTTGGAACTTAAATTGTATGATAGCATGTATGTCATTGTATACTTAATATGTTTTGAATGTATGTAAGCTAGTATGCAATGTATGCTATGAGAGACATTTATATGATAAACAAGCCGGTGAGATCACTTTATTATTAAATTCCCTCAATAAATTAAGTTATTAAATGCTTCGTGATGCGTGACACTCGTCAAGGCCAGAATCCTTTAAGTGTGGGTCATGCTACAGCTGAGCACCTTAATATATTTTGGTGAGACGCAATAGGTGAAATAACCTACTGCCAACCATTAGGTTGAACTTAACTAAGTGTATTCAATAGGATTGAAACGGCTTAGAGGCATGGGGTTGGGCATCAATCCATATGATGGATTAGAATAAGGAGTTATTCACTAAGCTGGTCCAAGAATTACATTGGATGTAATTGAAAAGGAGTCTCCTACCTAAATAGTTGAGTTCTGGGCGATTAGTCATAACTGACCCCGAACGAGGTGAAATATGGATCTTGATCCCACTAGAAAATCTTTCAACGAGATTTTTTGAGTCAATGATGAGGGTCATTGATTTGAGTAAAATAGTGGGAGCGTATTTAATAAAGACCTATTAAATATGTTTTAAAATCATGATACTTATACTTTGCATATTTATGTAGATATCCATGGCACCAAACACAACTAATAATATGTCATTGTGATCTGTCCTTGAGAAGGACAAGTTATCTGGAAATAATTTTCTGGATTGGTACCGAAACCTGAGGATTGTCCTTCGGCAAGAGAAAAAGCTGTATGTTCTTGAGGAGGTTGCTCCTAAACTACCCGAGGATGCTTCTAGGGTTGACAGAGATACTTACAAGAAGTATCAGGATGATGCCCTGGATGTTAGCTGCCTCATGCTTGCCACCATGAGCTCTAAGCTTTAGAAGCCACATGAGAACATGGAGGCATTTGATATGATCGGACGTCTCAAAATGCTCTACCAAGAGCAAGCGAGGCATGAGCGCTTTGAAGTTTCGATAGCCTTGTTTAATTGTAAGCTGGCAGAAGGAAGCCCAGTTGGACCACATGTACTCCTTTTGATTGGGTATAGTGAGAGCCTTGAAAGATTAGGTTTTCAACTGAGCCAAGAGTTGGCTACAGATGTAGTTCTACAATCATTGCCAGAAAGTTACAGTCAATTTATCATGAATTACAACATGAATGACATTGACAAAACTCTGCCAGAACTGCTAGGGATGTTGAGAACTGCTGAGCAGAACATTAATAAGGGAAAAGGTAAAGCCATAATGATGGTTGATTCTGGAAAGCAGGCTAAGAAGAAGCCTTGGAGCAAGTAGAAGGGCAAGAAAAAGTTTAAGCCGAGGACTTCTGGCTTGAAGCCCATGGGCGGGGTAGCTAAGGAAGGCAATTGCCACCATTGTGGCCAACCTGGTCACTGGAAGAGGAACTATAAGAAATACCTAGAAAAGAAAAGGAAGGGAAGTGAGACTTCCGCTTCAGGTATTTATGTTACTGATGTTAATTTATCTACTTCAACATCTTGGGTATTTGATACTGAATGTGGGGCTCACATTTGTAACAATGTGCAGGGACTAAGAAGTAGGAGGAAATTGACTAAAGGTGAAGTAGATCTACGTGTCGGAAATGGAGCAAAAGTTGCGGCATTAGAAGTAGGGACTTATGTTTTAACTTTACCTACCGAGCTTATTTTGAAACTTGATAATTGTTATTATGTTCCCATTATTAGCAAAAACATTATTTCTGTTTCTTGTTTGGACAAGAAGTGTTTTCATTTAATTTTTAAGGACAAATGTTGTTCTCTTTATTTGGACAATATTTTGTTTGCTAATGCACCTTTGAGTAATAGACTTTATATTCTTGGTCTCGATGTGCCCATATATAACATAAATTCGAAAAGGATCAAACCCAATGGTTTGAATCCTTCATTTCTTTGGCATTGTCATTTAGGTCATATTAATGAGAAACACATCTCCAAACTCCATAAAGATGGATTATTGGATTCTTTTGATTATAAATCATTTGATATGTGCAAATCTTATTTATTAGGGAAGATGATTAAGGCCCCATTTACTGGTAATAGTGAAAGGGTCAGTGATCTTTTTGACTTGATCCATAGTGATATATGTGGGCCACTGAACAAACCTGCTAGAGGTGGTTTTTCCCACTTTGTCACATTTACTGATGGCTTCAGTAGATATGGATATGTGTATCTAATGAAACACAAATCTGAAACCTTTGAAAAGTTCAAGAGTTCAAGAATGAAGTAGAAAACCAATCGGGCAAGAGTATTAAAGCCATACGATCAAATCGTGGTGGTGAATACCTTAGCCAGAAGTTTGATGACTATCTGAAAGAGTGTGGGATAATATCCCAACTCACTCCTCCTGGAATCCCACAATGGAATGGCGTGTCTGAAAGGAGGAATCGTACCTTGTTGGACATGATACGATCGATGATGAGTCACTCAGATCTTTCAGACTATTTCTGGGGTTACGCATTGCTTGTCGCAGCTTTCACAATTAACCGTGTTCCAACAAAGGCGGTAGAACAAATACCACATGAGATGTGTAAGGGGCGAAAGCCTAGTTTGTCTTTTATGAAGATTTGGGGTTGTCGTGTCTATGTCAAACGTTTAATCACAAGTAAACTGGAACCCAAATCAGATAAATATACTTTTGTGGGGTATCCCAAAGAAACGAAATGATACTATTTCTATAACCTCTCTGATGACAAAGTGTTTGTCGCCATGACTAGAGTGTTCCTTGAAAAGGAATACATCTCTAAAGTAGACAGTAGGAGAACAATAGAACTTGGAGAAATCCAACCACCACAGAGTACTGACTCGTCTACAACGGAACAAGAACCGAATCCATAAGATGTTGTGGTTCAAGAACCGATTTAAGTAACACAAGAACTGCGTAGGTCAAACAAATCACGTACACAACCTGAGAGATTTGGACTTCTCCTAACTCAAGAAGGTGATGTACTGCTCATGGATCAAGATGAGCCTGTTACCTACAAGGAGGCCATAATTGGCCCTGAATCTAAGAAGTGGCTAGAAGCCATGGGATCTGAAATGGAATCCATGTACACTAACAAAGTTTGGACCATGGTGGAACCACCTGAAGGGATAAAACCCAGAGGGTACAAGTGGGTCTTCAAAGAGAAGATTGACATGGATGGAAAGGTTAATACCTTCAAAGCACGACTGGTAGCGAAAGGTTCATGGTGTAAACTATGATGAAACTTTCCCTCCAGTTGCAATGATTAAATCTGTTCGGATCCTACTTGCTATTGCTACATACCATGATTATGAAATCTGGCAGATGGAAGTCAAAACTACATTCCTTAACGGAAATCTCCTCGAGGATGTGTACATGACACAGCCTGAGGGTTTTGTCGATTCAAAGAATGCTGGAAAGATGTGCAAATTGCAAAGATCCATATATGGACTCAAGCAAGCTTCTAGAAGCTGGAATCTTCGTTTTGATGAAGTTGTAAGATAGTTTGGATTCATCAAAATGAAGATGAACCTTGTGGGTACAAGAAGGTTAGTGGGAGCATGATTGCTTTTCTCGTATTATATATGGATGATATACTACTCATCGGAAACGATATTCCTACACTACAAAATGTAAAGACATGGTTAGGGAATTATTTCTCGATGAAAGACTTAGGCGAAGCTTCCTATATATTGGGAATCAGGATCTATAGGGATAGATATTGTGCAAAATAGTGATATGTGCAAGAGTACACAACCGTAACAAGTAATAAAGAGTAAGCAAAGATCGTTCCCACGAGGATTTGAATGAGCTAAAAACTCTAGTTATAAGCTAGAACTTCTAATTGATAAGTATAAGAGACCGAGTAACCAAAATATAGAGGTGACCAAGTATTTTGCAAGATGTAACACCCTGACTTTCACGATTTTCTAAGATCGGTAATTTATATAAATAAGCTTATATTTTGTCCAAGATTTAGAAAATGATTTTGAATAAACCAAGATCATATTTATACTCTACATTATCGTAGGGAGTTGCGGTTAAATCTTGGGTTGAAAATTCAAACGGAACCCCGTCTGCGTTTTCACTGATAATAAGATTTTACTGATCAGAAAACCTAATTTTGACTCATGAACGAAACAATTAGGTTTTATACCTCATTTCCAACGATATTGATTATTTGGAAAATTTCAAAATAAATAAGTTATTATACTTTATTCGGATGTAAAGCCTAAATGGGGAAATCGACGGAGTTGAGAACGGACGTGCAGAGACAAAACCGGACGCCAGATGAGGGACACATGTCACCTGAGTATGGTGAGTCAAAGGGTGAGTAACCACAAGTCATCATGATTTTAAAAAAAATCTAAGATATTTGGGGCGAGAGAAGACCGTTTTGCCCTTGGGAACTGATGAAATTGCGTTTGTACTGCATGACTCATCACCCATCATCATTACTCTCTAACAAAATATCTAAGCATTTATGACGTGTCATAATTAAAACGAAAATATTTGAAACACGTTCACACTAGGAAAAGACCGAAATATCTTTGATATTTCCCTAAATGACTAAAGTGTCCAAAAGTTGGATTTGTGGGCCAATAAGCCCACCAATTGGGGCGGCCAAACTAGCCTATGAATACACCCACCTTCCCTTGATTTCCATCACAATTCTCTTCACAAAAACTTGATCATCTTCTACGCGATGTTACCTCAACGAACAAACCAGAAGTGGTGGAGAAGAAAAAAATAGTGTTTTTTTGGAAGTGAGGGATAGGAGGAAAAAAGAGGGAGAAAAATGAGAAGAAGATGAGGGTGGTGAGGGAGAAGAGGAACAATGGGGGGTGGGAGACAAAAAAGGGAGATGAGGAATAAGAGGGATAAAGGTATTTGTGTAGTAAAAAAATTTAAAGGCTATGAGGTGGTGCAATAGCAATTGTAGTGGTGTAGATAGCAATCCCCTAATTGGATTAGGGGAGTTGCTTTTTGCAGCACTTTTTTTTTTCTAATACACCACACTTTCGTTTATTTTTTTGTTTTTGCCTAAAATAAACTTTTCGTAGAATTTAATTTCCGAAACACAATTTTTGTGTGTTCCGGAACTTAAATTCCAGAATCTAATTAATTTTGTAAAGTTCCAAAAATTAAATTCTGGAATGTAATTTTTTTTAAAAGATCTGGAAATTAAATTCCGGAAGTGTAATCATATAATTCTAGAATAATTTTTCTGGTGTTCCGGAAATTAAATTCCTGAATGTAATTTTTTTTTGAAAAGTTCCGGAATTAAATTTCGAAGTGTAATCATATACTTCCGGAATTTAATTTCTGGAATACAATTTGAAGTTGGATAAGACATGATCTTTGTTGGAAGGAAGTGTTTAGAGTTTGGCTTCCACCAAGCTTCCTCTTCTTCTATCTACCAATTTTTGAGATCTTGTGTTTCAATTGAATTCAAAGATTGGAAAGTTTAAGATTTTTTAAATTCATTTGTGTTCACAATGCACACAATCTCCAATTCTCTTGTTATTGATTTTCTATTATCGTGAAGGATGGAATCTGCGTATAGGACATGGATTCGCGCGAAGAAAGATGCTTCCATCCCATGGAATTGTGATGAACTCCGCCGAGATTACATACTGCCCTTGGCATAAGATTACATGAGTTGAGCATTCCTTACATGAATTTGTTCATTGCGTCTCTGCCTTGGGTGCGTTTGGATGAAGGAGAACGAAATGAGCTTGCGTTATTTCTTTCAGGAATGCCTGCTGCGGTGGGAGAAGAGGGAAAAAGGAAGAAGAGGGGAGGAGAGTGATGTATTTTATGAATAATTGAATATAGATTATAGGGTATATTAAGATAGTTGAAGATATTTTGGGGATATTTAAATGTTTTTAAAAAGTTTGTGGTGTATGAGAAAAAATTGTGATGTAAAAAGCAACCCCTTTGGATTAGGGCTCTAGCTACCTGCACCACCCCAAATGGTGAGTTACTAATTGCACCCCATTTTTACTTTTGCACCCCTTCACATTTTTTAAATGTTTTCCCAAAATACCTTTACCCTTCCCTTTTTCCCCTCTCCCCTATTTTTTAACTTTCCAGAGAGCAATAACCTATCAACCATCTCAATGGCTCACTTTTCTTCTCTTATTAGTGATAAACCTCAATTTTGTGTAATTTATAGGGGTATTTGGGTTGAATTTCAATGCATTTCATGATAATTATTATTGTATTTCTCCCCTTTTACTTAAGTTTTGACAGAATTGACGTTCAGAAGCAGTTTGATGAACTTATGAAGAAAAGTGAAGGTTTTAGAGCTAAAATAGGTAGAATACTGAAGTTTTGAGGTTAAGCACGGCCATGCCATGCGTGAGTATGCCCGTGCAAGCCCTCCAAGCCATCCATCCAAACAAAGCCTTACAAAATGACTTAAAGCTGACCTCTGAAGATTTAGTACGGCCGTGCCAAACTTCAGCACATCTGTGCTGAAGCCCGTGCACTAGAATGTTGATTTGCGAAATTGGTACGCCCTTACATATTTGAACAAGGCCTTACATAATGAAGAGCACGCCTGTGCTGACGACGCAGAAGACCTAATTCAAGGCCCTGTTCACATATTTTGTTATAAATAGAGGCCCTCTGTGCCGCTTTAGAGTCATCTTTTGCATCTTTACATCTTTTTATCTTTGAACTCTTTTATTAGCTTTCTAGTTTATAGCTTTTGTAGTTTCGATTTCTAGAGTAGAATTTGGCACCTGGGAATTAAGTTGGAGATAACTTCTTCCTCTTCAATTATCCAAGATGCATTTTCCAATGTTGAACTTGGTTTTCTCTGTTACTATGAGTAGCTAAGTTCACCACTAGAGTTGTGGTGGTTCTTGTGTTAGTAGAAACCCTTTTCGCTATGTCTTAGCTTTAATTCAATTCTATTTGTTTTCAAGGTTGCAATTTGAATAGTGTTATTTTGTTGTTCTTCATCCCATACTAGGTTGCGCACCCTTTGTATGCTCTTAATCAATTGATTGATATTTTGGCTATCAAGCCCAATTAAATTGGTAGACCTATAGGATAACCGAGGTTTAACATCTAGATTTGAGAAAACATGATTTACTCCTTTCAATTATTCAACCTGTTTGGGCTTAATGCTTTCTAATCTTTTAAACTCTTTGCCAGACAACCATTGGGTTCATCTGGGGAAAAAATATTAGTTGTCTGACAAACAATTAATAGTTTTCGTAGAGGGATTGATATTCGAAAAACAACTGCGAAATTGAATAGAATTAGGATTTGGGGGATATCGAAAGTACAAGTGAAATCACGGCTCTTGGCTTTTTACTCTGGATTTCTAAACTCTCTTTTTATCTTCTTTCATTATTTTTTACCATTGCTATATTATTATCTATTTCTTTTGAGTTCTTTATTAGTCTGAATAGCATAAGGATTTCCCTATTCCAGTACTTGCTTCATAACTTAGTTATCAAATTAATCTCTTGAGTACGATATCTGGACTTCTGTCCTATATTACTTCTGCGACAGGGTATAATGCCCTTAAGTGTGTTTTGAACGCAACAATTAGCTCATGAAGCTTAGCATTATTTATCATCTTCACATGTACTATATTCTCCGCCACACCCCACAAATGCCCTCTTCCTAACCCTCGTCAACAACTGCAAATACACCATTTGGCCCGCCATCCAGCCCAATGCCGACTAACCTGTCCTTTCCGGCTGCGGATTGCTCCTCCACTCCCTCACTCATATTTGCAATTTTTGCTTATCAATCTAAGTAGTGATCCACTCAGTGAATGGCATATTTGTTCAATGCATATTTTCACTCGTCGTCATCACACATATTTTACTTTGCCCTATACAAATTTGATATGAGGTGCTTGTAGCAGTTTAAGGGTTGTATAAGAAATAACATATACCGTACTTTGAGTGTTGTTGAATATATTTTGTATAGGTTTTGTCACTAATTCTTCTGTTAAATTACAAGTAGCTTTCATTGTTGTTTCTGTTGTTACAAGTAGGGGAAAACATGTAAGGGTTTAGGGTTTAGAGCTTGGGGCTTCTTGGTGTAACACCTTGAATTTCAATCTATGTTAATATGTGGTAGTCTTGGCTTATATATGTTTATATATGCTTGTTATGTTTGTTCTTGATGTCTAGGTTCATGTTTGGGTAGTTTTGCCTTTAGAAAAGGGTCAATCCATTTGAGTCTAAGAAACTTGTTTTACGGTTTTTGAGTTCTAGACGTCTGATTGATGTGATCTTGGATGAGTTGGAAATCTTAAAGAATTATCTACAAGTCTTGTTTCAGGTGTCCGGGCCAAATTCGGCTCCTATCAGTTCGTCTCACGAATCTGGCAGACAGCTTCTTAGAGCTCTCTGGTTCACCTCACGAAAATTGATTTGCCTCGCAAATCGACACGAAGCAGAAACGTGTTTTCGGGCTTCTAATCAGCCCATAATGACCCAAACTCATATTTATACCATCAGACTCGACCTAAACCTATATTCTAACTCAAAATACTCTTAGAAACTGTCTCTCTCTCTCCAAACAGGGATTCCTAAACCCTTTCCAAGGATTCTTGAAGGAGATTGCACATTTGTTCATCGTTCTTCGTTGCCTTCGCTTGAAGAGCATTGTTGCCGTCACAAACCCTCTTCCTCGCTGTTGCCCTTGAACCTTTTGCGGATGTGATCGTGAAATCAAGCATCGTGAGATCGAGCATTCGTGAGACGCAACCTTTCCGGACCTTTTTCTCTTCCTTTGTTCATTGCTATCGTCATAGCAGGTATGAAGGAAGAATAAATCATGAGTATGTGGGTTTGGGGATATGTTAAGATGAAGGGGTTAACGCATAACCCATGACCCCTATATGAATGTCTATATGCATTATAAATGCCTATATATGTATATATGTGTATGTATATATATATATATATATATATATATATATATATATATATATATATATATATATATATATATATATATATATATATAAATTTAATTTCGTTAGTAAAGTTAGTCCTTGATAAGG
>JBCIVQ010000042.1:35000-64450 GCA_039655645.1 Ammopiptanthus mongolicus
CAATCTCCTTCAAGAATCCTTGGAAAGGGTTTAGGAATCCCTGTTTGGAGAGAGAGAGACAGTTTCTAAGAGTATTTTGAGTTAGAATATAGGTTTAGGTCGAGTCTGATGGTATAAATATGAGTTTGGGTCATTATGGGCTGATTAGAAGCCCGAAAACACGTTTCTGCTTCGTGTCGATTTGCGAGGCAAATCAATTTTCGTGAGGTGAACCAGAGAGCTCTAAGAAGCTGTCTGCCAGATTCGTGAGACGAACTGATAGGAGCCGAATTTGGCCCGGACACCTGAAACAAGACTTGTAGATAATTCTTTAAGATTTCCAACTCATCCAAGATCACATCAATCAGACGTCTAGAACTCAAAAACCGTAAAACAAGTTTCTTAGACTCAAATGGATTGACCCTTTTCTAAAGGCAAAACTACCCAAACATGAACCTAGACATCAAGAACAAACATAACAAGCATATATAAACATATATAAGCCAAGACTACCACATATTAACATAGATTGAAATTCAAGGTGTTACACCAAGAAGCCCCAAGCTCTAAACCCTAAACCCTTACATGTTTTCCCCTACTTGTAACAACAGAAACAACAATGAAAGCTACTTGTAATTTAACAGAAGAATTAGTGACAAAACCTATACAAAATATATTCAACAACACTCAAAGTACGGTATATGTTATTTCTTATACAACCCTTAAACTGCTACAAGCACCTCATATCAAATTTGTATAGGGCAAAGTAAAATATGTGTGATGACGACGAGTGAAAATATGCATTGAACAAATATGCCATTCACTGAGTGGATCACTACTTAGATTGATAAGCAAAAATTGCAAATATGAGTGAGGGAGTGGAGGAGCAATCCGCAGCCGGAAAGGACAGGTTAGTCGGCATTGGGCTGGATGGCGGGGGCCAAATGGTGTATTTGCAGTTGTTGACGAGGGTTAGGAAGAGGGCATTTGTGGGGTGTGGCGGAGAATATAGTACATGTGAAGATGATAAATAATGCTAAGCTTCATGAGCTAATTGTTGCGTTCAAAACACACTTAAGGGCATTATACCCTGTCGCAGAAGTAATATAGGACAGAAGTCCAGATATCGTACTCAAGAGATTAATTTGATAACTAAGTTATGAAGCAAGTACTGGAATAGGGAAATCCTTATGCTATTCAGACTAATAAAGAACTCAAAAGAAATAGATAATAATATAGCAATGGTAAAAAATAATGAAAGAAGATAAAAAGAGAGTTTAGAAATCCAGAGTAAAAAGCCAAGAGCCGTGATTTCACTTGTACTTTCGATATCCCCCAAATCCTAATTCTATTCAATTTCGCAGTTGTTTTTCGAATATCAATCCCTCTACGAAAACTATTAATTGTTTGTCAGACAACTAATATTTTTTCCCCAGATGAACCCAATGGTTGTCTGGCAAAGAGTTTAAAAGATTAGAAAGCATTAAGCCCAAACAGGTTGAATAATTGAAAGGAGTAAATCATGTTTTCTCAAATCTAGATGTTAAACCTCGGTTATCCTATAGGTCTACCAATTTAATTGGGCTTGATAGCCAAAATATCAATCAATTGATTAAGAGCATACAAAGGGTGCGCAACCTAGTATGGGATGAAGAACAACAAAATAACACTATTCAAATTGCAACCTTGAAAACAAATAGAATTGAATTAAAGCTAAGACATAGCGAAAAGGGTTTCTACTAACACAAGAACCACCACAACTCTAGTGGTGAACTTAGCTACTCATAGTAACAGAGAAAACCAAGTTCAACATTGGAAAATGCATCTTGGATAATTGAAGAGGAAGAAGTTATCTCCAACTTAATTCCCAGGTGCCAAATTCTACTCTAGAAATCGAAACTACAAAAGCTATAAACTAGAAAGCTAATAAAAGAGTTCAAAGATAAAAGATGTAAAGATGCAAAAGATGACTCTAAAGCGGCACAGAGGGCCTCTTTTTTATAACAAAATATGTGAACAGGGCCTTGAATTAGGTCTTCTGCGTCGTCAGCACAGGCGTGCTCTTCATTATGTAAGGCCTTGTTCAAATATGTAAGGGCGTACCAATTTCGCAAATCAACATTCTAGTGCACGGGCTTCAGCACAGATGTGCTGAAGTTTGGCACGGCCGTACTAAATCTTCAGAGGTCAGCTTTAAGTCATTTTGTAAGGCTTTGTTTGGATGGATGGCTTGGAGGGCTTGCACGGGCATACTCACGCATGGCATGGCCGTGCTTAACCTCAAAACTTCAGTATTCTACCTATTTTAGCTCTAAAACCTTCACTTTTCTTCATAAGTTCATCAAACTGCTTCTGAACGTCAATTCTGTCAAAACTTAAGTAAAAGGGGAGAAATACAATAATAATTATCATGAAATGCATTGAAATTCAACCCAAATACCCCTATAAATTACACAAAATTGAGGTTTATCACTAATAAGAGAAGAAAAGTGAGCCATTGAGATGGTTGATAGGTTATTGCTCTCTGGAAAGTTAAAAAATAGGGGAGAGGGGAAAAAGGGAAGGGTAAAGGTATTTTGGGAAAACATTTAAAAAATGTGAAGGGGTGCAAAAGTAAAAATGGGGTGCAATTAGTAACTCACCATTTGGGGTGGTGCAGGTAGCTAGAGCCCTAATCCAAAGGGGTTGCTTTTTACATCACAATTTTTTCTCATACACCACAAACTTTTTAAAAACATTTAAATATCCCCAAAATATCTTCAACTATCTTAATATACCCTATAATCTATATTCAATTATTCATAAAATACATCACTCTCCTCCCCTCTTCTTCCTTTTTCCCTCTTCTCCCACCGCAGCAGGCATTCCTGAAAGAAATAACGCAAGCTCATTTCGTTCTCCTTCATCCAAACGCACCCAAGGCAGAGACGCAATGAACAAATTCATGTAAGGAATGCTCAACTCATGTAATCTTATGCCAAGGGCAGTATGTAATCTCGGCGGAGTTCATCACAATTCCATGGGATGGAAGCATCTTTCTTCGCGCGAATCCATGTCCTATACGCAGATTCCATCCTTCACGATAATAGAAAATCAATAACAAGAGAATTGGAGATTGTGTGCATTGTGAACACAAATGAATTTAAAAAATCTTAAACTTTCCAATCTTTGAATTCAATTGAAACACAAGATCTCAAAAATTGGTAGATAGAAGAAGAGGAAGCTTGGTGGAAGCCAAACTCTAAACACTTCCTTCCAACAAAGATCATGTCTTATCCAACTTCAAATTGTATTCCAGAAATTAAATTCCGGAAGTATATGATTACACTTCGAAATTTAATTCCGGAACTTTTCAAAAAAAAATTACATTCAGGAATTTAATTTCCGGAACACCAGAAAAATTATTCTAGAATTATATGATTACACTTCCGGAATTTAATTTCCAGATCTTTTAAAAAAAAATTACATTCCAGAATTTAATTTTTGGAACTTTACAAAATTAATTAGATTCTGGAATTTAAGTTCCGGAACACACAAAAATTGTGTTTCGGAAATTAAATTCTACGAAAAGTTTATTTTAGGCAAAAACAAAAAAATAAACGAAAGTGTGGTGTATTAGAAAAAAAAAAGTGCTGCAAAAAGCAACTCCCCTAATCCAATTAGGGGATTGCTATCTACACCACTACAATTGCTATTGCACCACCTCATAGCCTTTAATTTTTTTTACTACACAAATACCTTTATCCCTCTTATTCCTCATCTCCCTTTTTTGTCTCCCACCCCCCATTGTTCCTCTTCTCCCTCACCACCCTCATCTTCTTCTCATTTTTCTCCCTCTTTTTTCCTCCTATCCCTCACTTCCAAAAAAACACTATTTTTTTCTTCTCCACCACTTCTGGTTTGTTCGTTGAGGTAACATCGCGTAGAAGATGATCAAGTTTTTGTGAAGAGAATTGTGATGGAAATCAAGGGAAGGTGGGTGTATTCATAGGCTAGTTTGGCCGCCCCAATTGGTGGGCTTATTGGCCCACAAATCCAACTTTTGGACACTTTAGTCATTTAGGGAAATATCAAAGATATTTCGGTCTTTTCCTAGTGTGAACGTGTTTCAAATATTTTCGTTTTAATTATGACACGTCATAAATGCTTAGATATTTTGTTAGAGAGTAATGATGATGGGTGATGAGTCATGCAGTACAAACGCAATTTCATCAGTTCCCAAGGGCAAAACGGTCTTCTCTCGCCCCAAATATCTTAGATTTTTTTTAAAATCATGATGACTTGTGGTTACTCACCCTTTGACTCACCATACTCAGGTGACATGTGTCCCTCATCTGGCGTCCGGTTTTGTCTCTGCACGTCCGTTCTCAACTCCGTCGATTTCCCCATTTAGGCTTTACATCCGAATAAAGTATAATAACTTATTTATTTTGAAATTTTCCAAATAATCAATATCGTTGGAAATGAGGTATAAAACCTAATTGTTTCGTTCATGAGTCAAAATTAGGTTTTCTGATCAGTAAAATCTTATTATCAGTGAAAACGCAGACGGGGTTCCGTTTGAATTTTCAACCCAAGATTTAACCGCAACTCCCTACGATAATGTAGAGTATAAATATGATCTTGGTTTATTCAAAATCATTTTCTAAATCTTGGACAAAATATAAGCTTATTTATATAAATTACCGATCTTAGAAAATCGTGAAAGTCAGGGTGTTACATCTTGCAAAATACTTGGTCACCTCTATATTTTGGTTACTCGGTCTCTTATACTTATCAATTAGAAGTTCTAGCTTATAACTAGAGTTTTTAGCTCATTCAAATCCTCGTGGGAACGATCTTTGCTTACTCTTTATTACTTGTTACGGTTGTGTACTCTTGCACATATCACTATTTTGCACAATATCTATCCCTATAGATCCTGATTCCCAATATATAGGAAGCTTCGCCTAAGTCTTTCATCGAGAAATAATTCCCTAACCATGTCTTTACATTTTGTAGTGTAGGAATATCGTTTCCGATGAGTAGTATATCATCCATATATAATACGAGAAAAGCAATCATGCTCCCACTAACCTTCTTGTACCCACAAGGTTCATCTTCATTTTGATGAATCCAAACTATCTTACAACTTCATCAAAACGAAGATTCCAGCTTCTAGAAGCTTGCTTGAGTCCATATATGGATCTTTGCAATTTGCACATCTTTCCAGCATTCTTTGAATCGACAAAACCCTCAGGCTGTGTCATGTACACATCCTCGAGGAGATTTCCGTTAAGGAATGTAGTTTTGACTTCCATCTGCCAGATTTCATAATCATGGTATGTAGCAATAGCAAGTAGGATCCGAACAGATTTAATCATTGCAACTGGAGGGAAAGTTTCATCATAGTTTACACCATGAACCTTTCGCTACCAGTCGTGCTTTGAAGGTATTAACCTTTCCATCCATGTCAATCTTCTCTTTGAAGACCCACTTGTACCCTCTGGGTTTTATCCCTTCAGGTGGTTCCACCATGGTCCAAACTTTGTTAGTGTACATGGATTCCATTTCAGATCCCATGGCTTCTAGCCACTTCTTAGATTCAGGGCCAATTATGGCCTCCTTGTAGGTAACAGGCTCATCTTGATCCATGAGCAGTACATCACCTTCTTGAGTTAGGAGAAGTCCAAATCTCTCAGGTTGTGTACGTGATTTGTTTGACCTACGCAGTTCTTGTGTTACTTAAATCGGTTCTTGAACCACAACATCTTATGGATTCGGTTCTTGTTCCGTTGTAGACGAGTCAGTACTCTGTGGTGGTTGGATTTCTCCAAGTTCTATTGTTCTCCTACTGTCTACTTTAGAGATGTATTCCTTTTCAAGGAACACTCTAGTCATGGCGACAAACACTTTGTCATCAGAGAGGTTATAGAAATAGTATCATTTCGTTTCTTTGGGATACCCCACAAAAGTATATTTATCTGATTTGGGTTCCAGTTTACTTGTGATTAAACGTTTGACATAGACACGACAACCCCAAATCTTCATAAAAGACAAACTAGGCTTTCGCCCCTTACACATCTCATGTGGTATTTGTTCTACCGCCTTTGTTGGAACACGGTTAATTGTGAAAGCTGCGACAAGCAATGCGTAACCCCAGAAATAGTCTGAAAGATCTGAGTGACTCATCATCGATCGTATCATGTCCAACAAGGTACGATTCCTCCTTTCAGACACGCCATTCCATTGTGGGATTCCAGGAGGAGTGAGTTGGGATATTATCCCACACTCTTTCAGATAGTCATCAAACTTCTGGCTAAGGTATTCACCACCACGATTTGATCGTATGGCTTTAATACTCTTGCCCGATTGGTTTTCTACTTCATTCTTGAACTCTTGAACTTTTCAAAGGTTTCAGATTTGTGTTTCATTAGATACACATATCCATATCTACTGAAGCCATCAGTAAATGTGACAAAGTGGGAAAAACCACCTCTAGCAGGTTTGTTCAGTGGCCCACATATATCACTATGGATCAAGTCAAAAAGATCACTGACCCTTTCACTATTACCAGTAAATGGGGCCTTAATCATCTTCCCTAATAAATAAGATTTGCACATATCAAATGATTTATAATCAAAAGAATCCAATAATCCATCTTTATGGAGTTTGGAGATGTGTTTCTCATTAATATGACCTAAATGACAATGCCAAAGAAATGAAGGATTCAAACCATTGGGTTTGATCCTTTTCGAATTTATGTTATATATGGGCACATCGAGACCAAGAATATAAAGTCTATTACTCAAAGGTGCATTAGCAAACAAAATATTGTCCAAATAAAGAGAACAACATTTGTCCTTAAAAATTAAATGAAAACACTTCTTGTCCAAACAAGAAACAGAAATAATGTTTTTGCTAATAATGGGAACATAATAACAATTATCAAGTTTCAAAATAAGCTCGGTAGGTAAAGTTAAAACATAAGTCCCTACTTCTAATGCCGCAACTTTTGCTCCATTTCCGACACGTAGATCTACTTCACCTTTAGTCAATTTCCTCCTACTTCTTAGTCCCTGCACATTGTTACAAATGTGAGCCCCACATTCAGTATCAAATACCCAAGATGTTGAAGTAGATAAATTAACATCAGTAACATAAATACCTAAAGCGGAAGTCTCACTTCCCTTCCTTTTCTTTTCTAGGTATTTCTTATAGTTCCTCTTCCAGTGACCAGGTTGGCCACAATGGTGGCAATTGCCTTCCTTAGCTACCCCGCCCATGGGCTTCAAGCCAGAAGTCCTCGGCTTAAACTTTTTCTTGCCCTTCTACTTGCTCCAAGGCTTCTTCTTAGCCTGCTTTCCAGAATCAACCATCATTATGGCTTTACCTTTTCCCTTATTAATGTTCTGCTCAGCAGTTCTCAACATCCCTAGCAGTTCTGGCAGAGTTTTGTCAATGTCATTCATGTTGTAATTCATGATAAAATGACTGTAACTTTCTGGCAATGATTGTAGAACTACATCTGTAGCCAACTCTTGGCTCAGTTGAAAACCTAATCTTTCAAGGCTCTCACTATACCCAATCAAAAGGAGTACATGTGGTCCAACTGGGCTTCCTTCTGCCAGCTTACAATTAAACAAGGCTATCGAAACTTCAAAGCTCATGCCTCGCTTGCTCTTGGTAGAGCATTTTGAGACGTCCGATCATATCAAATGCCTCCATGTTCTCATGTGGCTTCTAAAGCTTAGAGCTCATGGTGGCAAGCATGAGGCAGCTAACATCCAGGGCATCATCCTGATACTTCTTGTAAGTATCTCTGTCAACCCTAGAAGCATCCTCGGGTAGTTTTAGGAGCAACCTCCTCAAGAACATACAGCTTTTTCTCTTGCCGAAGGACAATCCTCAGGTTTCGGTACCAATCCAGAAAATTATTTCCAGATAACTTGTCCTTCTCAAGGACAGATCACAATGACATATTATTAGTTGTGTTTGGTGCCATGGATATCTACATAAATATGCAAAGTATAAGTATCATGATTTTAAAACATATTTAATAGGTCTTTATTAAATACGCTCCCACTATTTTACTCAAATCAATGACCCTCATCATTGACTCAAAAAATCTCGTTGAAAGATTTTCTAGTGGGATCAAGATCCATATTTCACCTCGTTCGGGGTCAGTTATGACTAATCGCCCAGAACTCAACTATTTAGGTAGGAGACTCCTTTTCAATTACATCCAATGTAATTCTTGGACCAGCTTAGTGAATAACTCCTTATTCTAATCCATCATATGGATTAATGCCCAACCCCATGCCTCTAAGCCGTTTCAATCCTATTGAATACACTTAGTTAAGTTCAACCTAATGGTTGGCAGTAGGTTATTTCACCTATTGCGTCTCACCAAAATATATTAAGGTGCTCAGCTGTAGCATGACCCACACTTAAAGGATTCTGGCCTTGACGAGTGTCACGCATCACGAAGCATTTAATAACTTAATTTATTGAGGGAATTTAATAATAAAGTGATCTCACCGGCTTGTTTATCATATAAATGTCTCTCATAGCATACATTGCATACTAGCTTACATACATTCAAAACATATTAAGTATACAATGACATACATGCTATCATACAATTTAAGTTCCAAATTTAAACCATACATCTCATACATTTCATGCATCACATACATAAACATATAAGACATATAAAAGGTATTATGATGATGGCCTCCTAATGTGCAATAATTAAAACTTATTATTACAATCTTTGACCCTCGAGCAAAGTTCCAAAGTTCTTTCCACTGGCGTCATGATTTGGTATTGCCTCCATTTTAACCGAGCAATTTACAAAATTTAAAATAAAATAAATAAAGTAAATGTCACGACACGCAGGCTGTATTTATAAAATAAATTAAAATTAATAAAATAAATACAATAAATCAAGACACACAGGCCGTATTTACCAAAAATCATATTCTGTCCATCAGCACGGTCGTGCCAAACGGCGCACGACCGTGCTGAAAACTTGTTGACACTGTTCAACATGTGCACGATCGTGCTGACAAGAGCACGATCGTGCTCAATGTTCGTTGACGTTGTTTGAAAGTGGCATGGTCATGCCAAACGGCGCACGGTCGTGCTACGTGTTCACTAACGCTAATTCAAACGTGCACGACCGTGCTACAAGGAGCACGACCGTGCCAAACGGCACGGCGGGATTCTAGAAGCGAACCCTTGTTTATGTCAGGAGCGCAACCAAGCACACAAAACATGTTCAAAGAGATTTATATCACATACAAATCATACAAACATGCTTTTAAACATACGAATTAGATTTAAAAGCAATAAACATGTAATCATACAATGACAAACAATCCTAGGATACATGGCAAACTATGACCAAATGCTCTGATACCACTGTTGGGGTTTCAGGAGGGATAATTTTTAAAAACAATTTATAAAAACCTCTTAAGTAGAAAACCCCTTTACTGAAGGACCATGTATCGCACATGAATCGCAAGGATATTGTGTTTATCTCTTGAAGCGTAGCTTTATCACGAACACTGTGAGCACGTTAGCAGCACTGGTAAACCACGAACATTGCTATGGTGTGAATGATAATTTGATTTACACAGCTACAGTGCAGCAGATCCAAGGAACGCTGCTGCTATCACCACAAAGGGAGAGGTTCTTCTCTATCACCAGTATTGCAAAGTAGCAATACCTCTACTCAGTCCATGCGAGCAAACTAACGTCAGAGATAGCGTAATGCTAGCTATCAGGATTGGGAGAGGCACGGCACACAGAGAGAGAAAAGAGGGCGCGTCTGTCAATGGTGTACGACGGCCGTTATGAGTGCTCTGTGTTGTGTGTACCTTAAGTGACGTGCACAGCTTACTAATAGCTGTCACTCACTTAACTTAACCCAGTTGGCCTACTATACGCTACAGGCCCAATGTTTAATTATTAATTAAATCATATTTAATTAATCAATTAAATTAACTCTATAAACATTTGCTTAATGTGTGTGACCTTATAGGTTCTCTATTAATTGACAATAATATTAATTATTATTAATCATATAAATAATTAATTAATATTATAAATAATGAGCGACATCTAGCAATACATCATTGCTACCCATTTAATTAGAATATTGGTGATACAATAAAACCATATTGTAACTATATATAATGTGCAGTCAACGTCCTTTCGTCTCAATGTCTTAATTGAACACAAAGCATAAATGTGTTATCCTTGTTAAGTTCAATTATTTATTTCCTGATCTAGTTATCGACGTACGATCATGTGGGTCCAATATCTCATATTGTCCACATTAGCATGACCATGCATTTTTACGTCGCATACCATCAAAAGGCCTATAGACATTATCCTTGTTATGTAGGAGGGACAAATCCTATCTACATCACTCACATTTCTCAACATGTGTCATTGCAGGCCCAATTACTATCTTTATAGTTGTCCTGTTACAGACAACGTTTAATAGTATTAAAGCCAACAACTACATATATTAGGAATCGTAGTGACTTCAAGTCAAAGGACTACTTCACTATGGTCACTATGAGAATCGCTTATGACACTTACATAACTATTATGCAGCGTTCTCATAGCGGGTCACCCCAGTATAAATATTCAACTAATATTTATAAGTATGTGAAGATATCTTATATCTATGACCCGTGAAATGTGGTCATCAGTACACTCACACAATAGTCTTAATATATGATTATTATCCTTATTAATAATAATACTTGACTAGGGATATTTAAGAATAATATTCTATAATTCAATGGCATCTCACGATCAAGTCGTACTTAACGTTCCATTAAATGAACTACCAATTCTAAGGACTTTATTATGTGATAAATATGATCATCAAATACAACATAATAAATAAATGACTCATATATAAAATATAGAATAAAGTCATGATACTATATATATATATATATATATATATATATATATATAAATCCAAAATATATATTGGCCACTAAGGCTTACACCAACACTTTTCATATTGTGTTGCTCATTGATAGCACTTACAAAACCAACAAATACCGATTGCCATTACTTGAGATTTTTGGCGTTACTTCAACATAGTTGACATTCTCAGTGGCATTTGCTTATCTGGAGTCTGAGCGAGTTGATAACTTAGTTTGGGCACTTGAGCAGTTAAGAGGGTTACTTCAACAAGATGATGCCATGTGATAGTGACTGATAGAGACATTGCTTTGATGAATGCAGTGCAAGTTGTTTTCCTTACTGCGTCTAATTTATTGTGTCGTTTCCACATTGCTAAGAAGGTGAAGGCTAAATGCAAGATGTTAGTGAGTCTAAAGGAGCTTTGGAAACCCGTGATGGATGCATGGGATAGTGTTGTTAGTTCACCTGCCAAGGGTGAGTTTTTGTAGCGACTGACTATGTTTGAAAATATATGCTCAAATTTTCCTATTTTTTGTAAAGATGTGATAATTACGTGGTTGATTCCTCATAAGGAAAAGTTTGTCACTGCATGGATTGATTGTTTAATGCATTTGGGGAACACAACAACTAACCAGTAAGTTCGATATCATATGTTATTGCAAGTTCTTGTTGATAGTTTATCATTTTGAATTTGACATGATGTTTATATTATTGTTAATAGGGTTGAGTCTGCACATTGGAGGTTCAAGAAGTTGCTTGAGGATAGCATGGGGACTTGTGTACTTGTTGGAGTGCCATGAACAATATGATCACATTGCAACACACAAAAGTAAAAGCGACATTCGAGAGAAGCATAACTATAGTAGAACACAAGCACAATAGTCCTTTCTACATGCACGTGCGTGGATTTGTATCTAGGAGTGCACTAGGTCATATACTTGACGAGTATGCTCGAGTTAAACATGTTGGTGTTGATAGTTCTATTTCTGGTTGCACTATTAGAACTACATATGGGCTACCTTGTGCTTGTGAGCTTGCTAGGTATAGTATGATGCATATCTCTATTCCCTTGCATGTTGCTCATATTCATTGGTAGAAGTTATACTTTGGTGCTCAAGGAGTGAGTGTTCCGGATGCAGAGTTAACCTTGGTACCAGCCGTGGAAGCATTGTTGAAGCGATTTGATCGACTTGATCGAGCAGGAAAAATTGTATTGAGAACTAAAGTGTATGAACTAGCATTTCCCGATACTAGTTCAATCCTTCCTCCTCCTGAGAAGGTAAAAACAAAAAGGGCATCTAAAAAGGGTAATGTGTCTAAGTTAGAGCAATCAACTAGATGCGATCCTTCATACTTTGAGCATGTTGATGCATTGCATTCCATACATGATAGAACATCTACTCGGGTCACTCCATGTACATCACGAGATGGGTCAAGACGGAAG
The DNA here is from genome assembly GCA_039655645.1 of Ammopiptanthus mongolicus. Lineage (NCBI taxonomy): Eukaryota > Viridiplantae > Streptophyta > Magnoliopsida > Fabales > Fabaceae > Ammopiptanthus > Ammopiptanthus mongolicus. Next base: position 47,359 of record JBCIVQ010000042.1, read on the forward strand.
ACTGGAATTAAGTACCTTGACCAATTACCTATGGAGATTCATCCATATATTCAGACCATTGTTGATGTGGGTGCATATGGTAATTGTGCCTATCATGTCATTACGGCTTTACTTGGTAAAGTTGAGGACTCCTGGGCTATTATTCGGGACGATTGTTATAAGAGTTAGTTGAATGGCAAGCAAAATATGTCGCTCTATTTGGCAGTCTTGAGCGAGTACAAGAACTAAAAGGACAACTATTAGTTGACGGGCTGGCAGGTCGGGATAAGTGGATGACTTTACCTGACATGGGCTTTGTGATAGCGTCTAGGTATAACTTGGTTTTGATTTTTTTTATCCTCAGGAGGCTGCATGACATTTTTCCCTCTTGGAAGTTGACCATCATCATCTTTATCTAAACACCATATCATTAGCATTGGATTGGTACATAACTGTCATTTTGTACAGGTTGATTGACTCACTTTTGACACATTAGTGGTTATTATGTTTCATATATTTTTCCCATTAGAACGATTTGATTGACTCACTTTAACTTTTGAGAAGTTTACACGTGTATTTGAAGCTGTTGGGGAATCAAGAGGGATAATTTTCAAAAACAATTTTCAAAAACTTATTAAGTGGAAAAACCCTTTTACAAAATGGACCACGTACTGCACATGAATCATAAGGATATTTTGTTTACCTCTTGAAGTATAGCTTTACCGCGAACACTGTGAGCGTCCCAACTACACTGGTTAGCCAAATTCACTGCTACTGTGAGATTCTCATAACTCTCGTTCCAGACCTCGTATTAAAAAACTGAACGGTGAAGATGAAAAACCACATGTCTCGAATCTGCTGTCCAAATTTCAGGCCGATCCAACGGTTAACGAATCTCTGATCGCGAGATTATGATAACTGTCTAGCCACAGCCACCATAAGGAAAGACTTCTCTATCACCAGTATTGCAAAGTAGCAATACCTTTACTCAATCCATACGAGTAAACCACTGTCAGAGATAGCGTAGTGCTAGTTATTAGGATTGGGAGAGGAGCAGCACAGAGAGAGAGAAAATAGGGTGCGGCTGCCTAGAGCGTACAACGGTCGTTATGAGTGCTTTGTGTTGTGCATCGCTTAAGTGACGTGCACAGCTTACTTATAGCTGTCACTCACTTAACCTAATCCTATCGGGTTACTGTACGCTACAGACCCAATGTTAAATTAATCCATTAAATTAATTCTAAGAACATTTACTTTATGCGTGTGACCTTATAGGTTCTCAATTAATTGACAATAATCTTAATTATTATTAATCATATTAATAATTAATTAATATTATAAACAATGAGTGGCATCTAGCAATACATTATTGCTACCCAATTAATTAGAATACTGATGATACAATTAAAACCATATTATAACCATATATAATGTGAAGTCAACATCTTTTCGTCTCAAATGTCTTAATTGGACACCAGGCATAAATGTGTCATCTTTGTTAAGTCCTATTATTTATTTCTTAATCTAGTAATTGACGTACGATCATGTGGGCCCAATATCTCATATTGTCCCCATTTCTATGTTGCATTCAATCAATAGTCCTATAGACATTACTCTTGTTATGTAGGAAGGACGAATCCTATCTACATCACTCACATTCCTCAACATGTTTCATTGCAGACCCAATAATTATCTTTATAGTTGTCTTGTTACAGACAACGTTTAGTAGTATCAAAGTCTATAACTACATATGTTAGGAATCGTAGTGACTTCAAGTCGAAGGACTACTTCACTATGGTTACATTGAGAATCGCTTATGACACTTACACAACTATTATGCAGCGTTCTCATAGTGGGTCACTCCCGTATAAATATTCCACTAATATTTATATCTATGTGAAGACTTGATATCTTATATCTATGACCCGTGAGATGTGGTCATCAGTACACTCACATAATAGTTTTAATGTATTATTATTGTCTTTATTAATAATAATACCTGACTGTGGATATTTTAAAAATAATGTTCTATTATTTAATGGTGTCTCACGATCAAGTTATACTTGATATTCCATTAAATAAATTACCTATTTTAAGGACTTTATTATGCTATAAATATGATCATCAAATACAACATAATAAATGAATGCCTTTATACATATCAAATATATGATCAAAGTTATGATATAGATAATTATTTATTCAAAATAGATTAGTCACCAGGGCTTACACCAACAGAAGCCTGGGTCCTCAATACCTCATACTGCTCTACAATGGTCTACTTTCAGCAATGATGAATCTCAATCATGGGAAACTACATATATTGGTCGCATGCAAGTGTTTGCATCTTTATCACCACACGAAACCACGAACCTGACTATGTAAATATGGTAGATGATTGACTTTATGTTTGTAGTTTTATCTTATGTGCATCTATCATTAACTGTTACTCGTTTAATATTGCTTAATTATGATTGGTTATAAAAATAATTAAAAATTAAAGTCATTGGTTATGAAATAATAATATAAATAACCACCATCGTAAACGTCAAAATAGGTTTGTCAAAAGACATCATCAAAGGAATCCTCAATGTCAAAATATATCAGAAAAGTAATCCTATGCTATAAATGAACAACACTGAGTCAATCGACCCCTCTTTCTCCTCTGATAGATATGTCTCCCACTACTCCCCCTACGGGACAAGGTCAACGCCTCTCGCGCCAATACCAAACCATCGATGCCGTCAGTGACTAACTGTCTATCAATGATTTGCCGCTATATCTCACTAATCCTCATGCAAATAGCCTGGAAGTATGAATAACCAATATTATGTGTTAATCAACATAATATATTGGACAATATAAACATAGAGTACAAATGCATATAACTGATCACTGAAGGATGATCATCACTGGATACAGGGGTAGGTGCTGTAGCTGCAACTGGCACAACAGGAATCTGGAACTCACGTGGTATGATGTAAGGATGTGAAATCCTACGATACCACTACATGTAACCATCTACACACTCAACAAGATGTTCCGCCTGTGGACCCCTTTCTACGTGAGAAACAACATGAGTTGTGAAATGCACCCACCAATGGTCCATCTCAGTCGGAGTAGTGACTACACCTGTAATCTCGCGAGGTGATCGCGGTATGCCCTGCACATCTCCAAATTGTCGCAAAACCCTCTCTGGCAAGTGTTCATACATGAGCGTACCCTATCTGAGGTACCCTGAAAACAAATTGATATCGTCATATGGCTTGTGTGCTCTATGCGAGCTATAAGGCATCCAACATAGATGGTCCACCATCAAGTCATCTGGCTCCCTCCGAAACGGGAGCACAAGGACCTGCACCCCGCACAAGTATCCACCAGCAGGCTCGAGGGAGCTTCTCATTGTATCCTACGGACTCCTCCTTGGTGCCGAGGGTGGGAAAATGCTCATAAATCCATGCCTATAACAATGTTAATAAGTTAATTAGTTTTAATAAGATGCAAATTAAAAGTAATACAAATTTTAAACTTTCATACCTGCATAAGAGTGACATAAGACCTCGAGCTATTTGCAACTATGCACACTGGCATCATCGAGGTGCTCATACATGTAAGTGAGGGCAGCAACACCCCATGCAAAGATACCGCAAGTACCCAAATCTCGAAAATGCTCCAACAATGCAACATCGACATAGGTGGCATTCTTGTCCGCAAATAGTGTGTAGCCAACCAGATGGAGCAAAAATGCTCTCACTGCATGTTCCCAACGCCGTTCCTCACAAAGTGTGGCAGCATCCACCTCAATCGAACATGTGGTCCCCTCGTGAACCAACACTCCTTCACTGCAACATCCCTATCCACCCTTAGCAGCTCATGCAAACACTCAACTACAACAACTATATCCATCCCCGGCTTTGTGAAGAAGGCACCCCTGACGGCAGGTGCAGTATGGAAAACACATCATCTAATGTGATAGTCATCTCTCCAAAGGGCATGTGGAAGTTGTTGGTCTCACGATGCCACCTCTCAGCAAAGGCAGATAAGAGTTCCTTGTCTACCATGTTGTAGCTGAAACGTAGTAATGGTGACAACCTAGAGTCCTCCACTAGGGTCCGTACTTCGTCGTTCTCCTTGATGAAATCTCTGACCTTTTTCCCATAATCTTCAGCTCATCATGATCCTACAATAATAAAAGCATCGTTATATTCAAATGAAATGATTTTATTTACTTATAAAAAATACAAACAAAAAGGTTTCTTACATCATTGTTCCACAATCTAGTATCAACATGATCTGCAAAAGACATAAGGATTGATGTGTCCTTAGGACCTCCTGGAAATGACTCTGTCGGTGCCAGTGCATTATGAGCTGCAGGTAACTCAGCCGGCTAATGTTCCTCCATAATCTCAGGTGCATGAGCTTCTGCACGTTCTTTGGGTGCAAAAGTTGTGGGTCATCGTCGATCAACAATAACCCCAGAATGACCACCTCTGGTACGTGCCATATCTGTAACTGAAAACAATTCACCACATAAAAAACTAAAGTCCTGATTCTGACAGCTAAAGTTTTTAAAATTTTTACAATACCGACAACTAAATTCCGTAAGTTTAAATTTTTAACACAACCGACAATTAGTTGTCGGAATACATCATTTTGTATTCCGGTAATTAATTGCCGGTAGTGTTAAAAACTTAAACTTACAAAATTTAGTTGTCGGAAGCAGTAAAAAACAAAACTTTAATGACTTCTGGCATTTAAATTTTGGTACGAGAAATTTCATAATGCATACCGGCAATTAGTTTTCGGAATACAAAATGATGTATTCCGGTAACTAATTGCGGGTAGTGTTAAAAATTTTAAACTTTACATACCAGAATTTAGTTGACGGTATATAAACATATATTTTGAATATAGAATTCCAGAGATATCGGAATACAATATAATGTATTCCGGCAACTAATTGCCAGAAATAAACTAAAACGTGAAAAAAATTAGCGTAGAGAATAGTTACCTCAGAAGATGGTGATGGACGGAGGATGTGTTGCGTGAGGACGTTTGGGTGTGGTGGTGCGTGAGGTCATCTGTAGGTTGTGGTGTGGGAGGAGGTCTAGAGGCGAGGGTGCAAGAGGTGGTGGTGGGATGAAGTCAGAAGAAAGAAGAAGAAAAGGAAGAAGGAGGAGAAGGAAGAAGAAGAGGTGTGGTGCGGGAAGAAGAAAGAGAAAAGGGTGGGGTTTTTTTTGTAAATTGTTTGGGCATTTTTATCTTTTCAATCATAAAATTAAAAACTGGGGTGGTGTCTTAAACAGGCCCAAACCTTACGCGGCCGGTCCATATATCATTACCCAACACCTACGTCCCCGATCTCCAAACAAAAAATCCGTACTTCCCCTTTTTCGCTTTTTCGTGATTTTCTTTTGTTGAATATGAACGTAGAACGCAAAAACCCTACACTTGCTCTCTCTCTTACTGAGTGTTAAGTGCAAACCTCCAACCAATAGAAGCTATGTCTACGCTCGAAATCGAAGCTCGAGAGTAAGTTTCGTTTACTACATCTATGTTCCGCCGTGTTTGTATTTGTAACAAGTTTAATACCTCATACCCAAATTGTTGCATAACAGAGTACGATAATTTGCCGCTTGTCGAAAACAGGGAAATTCTTTCTTCGTTAATTATTTTTTCTCATTTTTTCATAACTTAAAATCACATGCTTCAATTTTCTTCTGGCTTTTTGTACGTGTCTAGTTCTAGTTGGAACCCATTTTCTGCTTCTCGCACAATAGATTCTGTTTGTGTGTTCTCTTTTACCGTTAACAATCTTTGTTTATTAATGTAAAAAAATTGTTTATTCCCTTTTCAGTGTCATCAAAATTGTGCTCCAGTTTTGCAAAGAAAATTCTTTGCATCAGACGTTTCAGACACTGCAGAACGAGTGCCAGGTTTCTTTGAATACTGTTGACAGCATTGAAACCTTTGTAGCTGATATTAATAGTGGAAGATGGGATGCGATATTGCCTCAAGTTTCTCAACTTAAGCTCCCTAGGAATAAGTTGGAGGATTTGTATGAGCAGGTATTTTGCATGAGTCACTTTGATTCATAATATGTATCGTATATCCTCTCTATCACAAACTTTGATGCTGGTTATGGACTTTCTAAGTATTTATCATCTTTTAAATTCTGCCATTTTATATGAAAATTTTAGTTGGGCAATAAGGTTGGGTGGTGTTGTAGAGAAGGAGAAGAGTGGGAAACCGGGAAAAAGGATGATGGTGTGTTGAAATAGAGGTTTCGGAGCATCAAAATAGTGATGTTATTTACTAATTACTATGAAGTGTGGAAAAGGAAGTGTTTGACAATCATCACTGGTTGATCAATCTGCCTAATCATGTTGATGGTCAACATTAGCAAGTAGTGGCCACATGTCCCGTGTCCATCGTGGGTTAGATATTGCATTCTTCATTCTCATTTTCTTGACGCATGCTTTGTATGTTGCAGGATCTAATTCACTAGCTTATAGCCGCATAATCACTTGCTTTTGTATTATGCTCTGTTCAATATTAGTCAGGAGGTTTGCTTGTGTTCCTCAACTTGAAAATCTCTTTATTTAGATAGGTATTTTAAAAAGAAAGGAATGATGTTTTTTGTGGAGATTTGTAATTTTTTTGTGCTGTAAGTGGTTTAATAATTTTTCACCTCATTTACTTTAGGTTAAAATTGTTTGCTTCCCCTGGTTGGATAAAATAGTATTTTGTTGTCAACTCAATTCCAGAAAAAATAGAGAAATCTGAAGATAAATGGTAGCTAGTTTTGTTTTTAATTCCACTCTCCTTGGGGGGATGGTTAGTGTACTTAGCAGTGCAAATAAGACACTTTTTATTGGATGTGGCAGTGTTGTTTTTTTTATTTAGGAATTTTAGTTCAGCAGTGTTTGTTATTCATAAACTCTTGCCTTGTACTCTGTATTGTTAGTCATCATAACACACTAAAATGTTACTTATTTCGGTCAAGTTAATGATGTTCCAAACATATTTGAATTTTCACTCTCATGGTTGCAGATTGTGTTAGAAATGATTGAACTTCGGGAACTAGACACTGCACGCGCAATTTTAAGGCAAACACAAGTGATGGGTGTCATGAAACAAGAGCAACCTGAAAGATATTTGCGTCTTGAACATCTCCTAGTCAGAACCTATTTTGACCCAAATGAGGTCAGAATCTTGTAACTCTGTTTTATTTTTGCAATTTCATGTTTTCCAAATAAAGCAGCTTTTTGCTTATTTTCCTTCTTCCTATTTTGTTTCTGCACTATGCTAAAATTGCATGTCATCATTCATCTTTAATTCCTTATGTAAGATAAGTTCCTATATATCTGTGTCTATTTCTATGTAGTCAATCCTGGATAGTGGCGTGCAGCGGTTGACCCCAACAATGCTAGAGCGGGGTAGCTGGATGGCCGCTACACCAAAGATTAGGGAAATCATATAAGTAATTTATAATTTATAATATACACATATAAATGCTCAAAAATAAAAAAAAACACAAAATTAAAGACATTCATAATTAATAATCAAAATTCATTGTCACTAAGATTCAAATCCAATATCAATCATATAAATTTAAGCCTCTAAAGTAGTTGAGGATGCATTGCTCTAAGGAGTTGGTGCTTGTGGTGGTTTGGACTGGTATGACTTGAGATGAGATGTTTCAGTTGAAGAGGAAGGGGGAAACTGAGTTGCATTGTTGCTGCCTTGCTGGCTGAAAATTAGAGAGCATAGGAGAACGTAGTAAGGAGAGCAAAGAGGGAGGAACAGACAGCGGAGCTGAGAGAGAAGGTCGCTTGAAAACTGTTGAAAAACCGTCGGAGTATCGCCGAAAAATCAAGCATAGAAATACGAGTGAGTTTCAACCTTGGATTTCTGCAGAAGAGAACGTAGGTAGGAAGGAAGAAGGGAGACTAGAAAGAAAACCCTAACCTTTCTGATTCAGAGCCGAAATGACGAAAAAATCCACAAAAAGAATGAACGACTATTTTTTGGGGGCAAAATAGGGTTTTTCCTGGCCGCGATTCCCGCTCCATGAAACCGCACAGCGACAGGGTCTCGTGTCGCGGCCGGTGAGCACGATGGCGCTATAGCGCGCTATTGACTACATAGGTCTATTTGTGTAATTGTAAAGAATTATAATTTTCTTGTAAAGAGTTATAAGTACTTTATTTTTGGAAAAAATGTTTTGCTCTCAAATCACCATTAGGCATGTGCGCTTTCAAGGTGTGGATATAAAGACCTCAATAATAATTGACACTTTGGTAAATCTTGGTGATATTTGATAAGAACATGATAATCAATTCATTGGAAGTGGTACCTTGACTACCTTCGTAAATGTACTTTCTATACTTATGAGGCGAGGCATGTCATATGCTTCTTTGGATGGTTGTCGGGTTACAGCTACTTTCCTTTTTAGAGTCTAATTCTTTGTGGCACCAAGTAATTTAGAGCTAGTATGGTTTAAATTAGGTCCATCAGGATGGGTGCAATGCCAATCCAACAATCACTGCGACTCACGCAGGTCCTTGTAAGGTTAGTTTTCATCCACTTGTTTTCTTTAGACCACTTTTTTCTTTTAGGATTGGTGATGGTAATCATGTTGAGTTTTGGTTGGAGGACAGAGGACATTTGGGTTGGAAGTGTTCCTTTTTTAGAGACTCTTCCTTGTCTATTTCATCTCTCTTGTTTGTGTAATTTTCCTGTTAGTTTTATTCTATTCAGAGTCATTCCTTGAATCAGAGAGATTTGAATGAGAGAAACTATTAAACTACCATCCCTTTTTGTTTTGCTTAATTCTATTTGCTTCTCCGCCACTCTAATAGATTAATTTGGACCCTGGATTCTTGTGATTTCTCGTGCAATTCTTTCTTTTAGCTTCTCACTCTCACTCCTAACTTTCAAATATTCCTTCTTGCAAACTCTTTTGGAAGTCCAAAGCTCCCTCTAAGGTAAGTCTTTTGTTTGGAAGTTCTCAACAGGATTGATAATAATGGCTTGCTGCAGATCTGTGCCTCACACCTCTCATTCTCCTGATGTGTGTTATGTGCAGTCTTTGTAGTCAATCCCAGATAGCGGTGCGGAGCTGCTGACCCCAAAACCGCTAAAGTGGGCTAGGGGATAGCGGGATGGCAGCTATTGCGAAGATTAGAAAATAGTATACATAATTTATACTATACACTTAAATGCTCAAAAATAGAAAAATACATAAAATTAAAGACATGTTCATTTTTAATAATCAAAATTCATTGCCATTAACAACTAATCCAATACTTAAATAATGAATATAATAAAAAATATTCTGAATATTTATATATATATATATATATATATATATATATATATATATATATATATACAATTGTATTTCAAAACAATATTCTAGTGAAATGTTTTGGTAGTTTTTAATATATTTTTTCAGTAAAAGCTTTTAAATATTAATTATTAATGAATGAATTAATTAATAATTAAAATTTGTTATTAGTGAATGATTGTTTAAAATTCTAAAATAATTTATTATGTTTTCTCAGATATCCAGTATATTATTTTTTATTATCTAAACTATTACTATCAGGCTATAAAGATAGGTTATTTTTTCTTTCTTGGGCCATGACCCCTTTGAAACAGAGTTATTTTTTTTTTTTTTGGCAAAATAGGTTGATTGGTCCTATACGTTTATTTAAATTTTCACATCCGTTTCATAAGTTTTATTTTTTTCAAATTGGTCCTATACGTTATGTTTCGTTTTCACGTTAGTCCTTTCCGTCAATTTCGATCTTATGGCGTCAGATCAAAAGCCACGTGTAGCACTAATACAATGCTACGTTAGGTCAAAACTGACGGTGTTAGGTTGAAATTGACGGAAAAGACTAGTGTGGAAACAGAATATAACGTGTAGGGCCAATTTAAAAAAAATAAAACTTATGGGATCGATGTGAAAATTTAAATAAATGTGTAGGACCAATCAACCTATTTTGCCTTTTTTTCTTCCTCTTTTGAGCTTTTAGGGTTAGCTCATTTTAGTTCTTTTAGGGTTATTAGAAAAGAAAGTGCCACCATCATCTTGATGGAGAAAGAACAGGCGTCGCTATAGGCTGGGTATGGTCGAATGGAGGAGTCAACACACTGGAGGAGACGAAGGCGAGGACGGCTAGGTGTGGTTAGAAAGGCCTTATCGGAGGTCGTCGTCCCTATAGTGGAGTCGAACGGAGGCGGGGGCGACTTAATATGGTTGGAAAAGCCTAGTTGGAGGTCACCATCCTTGTAGCGGCCGCTATAGACGGCCATCGACGCGATTCCGGTGCGGCTTGCGGCCGCTACCGCCGCACCTGAAAACCACTCCGCAATAGGTTTAAGCGTAGTGGCTACCCTTTGTCCTGCTCCGTGAAACCGCTATTCGCTGCGATAGCGGTGCGATTGGCTACATAATGTGTAGCACTAGTGTAGAGACCCAAGGCCACTTATTTTTTGCATTGTAATGTGGCTTAGTGGCTACCTACCTTGGGAATAATCTTTTTGTGGTTGATGCGTGTCACTCTACCTTGCATCACTTTTTGGGGTTCATTGTACAAGTGTTAGTAAAATCAAGGAGATTATATTGCAATGGCAGTTTGCAGTCTTTTGGTGTGTATGGCTGGAGTGGAATGCTTGTATCTTTAAGGGTGTTCTTTGTCACCAAACATGATTTAGGATAGTTACTTTTTTTTTTTGGCTTCTCTTTGGTGTTGTGTTCATGGATATGTCGAGATGGGGCAGCCTTAGCTTTCCTTTATTTTTTAGACTTTATTGTTTTAGAGGCTTATCCTCCACCTTTTTGTACGCACAGACACCAGTGTTATCTGGCTTTTCTTTCCTTCTCTCACGATTATTTTAGCAATAAATTGGGAGATATTGAAAGCCCTCTGGTAAGGAAGATGGTAGCCCGAAACTGTCTAAAAACGTCAGACGGTGGTCGTCGGCAGAGGCTGGACGGTGGTCGTTGGACAGAGGCTGGTCGTCAGACAGAAGCTGGTCGGAGAAGAAAGAAAGAAAAGAGAGGAGCTAGTCGAAGAGAAGGGTTGGGGTTTCACGAAAGAAAGAAAGGAGAAGGAAATCGGGAGAAAGGTACCATTTTCGGCCATTCACTAGGGTTTTAACTCATTTAGGCCAAAAACTAGGTCGGGTCGCACGACTCGGCCATCTCCATGGCTGCCGCATCCGCCATGATCAACACCCGCCATGGCGAAGACACACATTATTAGATGACTTGAATTTGAATTTTGTATCAAATATTTACATGAGGGTATTGTACAAATATATATATCTTATATATATATATATATACACACACACACACACACACACACACACACACATAGAGAACAAAATCAAATCCCTAAAGTTTAGGGACTTAAATCAGTAACAGCCTAAACTGTCTAAGGAAACTATGGAAACATATCAAAGAATAAAAGGAAATAATAACAAGTAATTACAATTAAGACAATCAACACTCTCCCTCAAGTTGGAGCATATATATCATATGTGTCCAGCTTGTTACATATATGCTATCCTAGGACCTTGTAAGGACTTAGCCACAAATGTTCAAAAGTAGTGTTAGCCATTGCACGATACTTCACCTTTATACACGATCTTGCAACAATCTGCTTCTTGTTCTTCCACGAGATTAAGTTTCCTCCAATAAGAACACAATAACCTGAAGTGGACCTCCTATCGCTAGCATCACCTGCCCAATATGCACTTGCGTAATTAGTATGACCCCTGTCCATATAAACAAGCCCTTTGCTGAGTGATCCCTTGATATGCCTTAGGATCTGAATAATTGCATTCAAATGACTATCATAGAATGAGTTGAGAAACTGACTCATAACATTGGCAGGAAAGGAAATGTCTAGTGCGGTCATGGTGAGATAATTTAACTTTCCGCTAATCTCCTGTATCTGCTTGGGTTTGGATAGGGCTTCCCCTGGTTAGGTAGAAGCTTCACATTCGGGTTCGTAGGAGTATCAACAGGTTTACAATCAAGCATCCTTGTCTCTTCTAGAATGTTGAACATTTATTTTAGAAATAGCAATACCTGCCTGTGATTGGGCCACTTCAATCCCAAAGAAGTATCGCAATCGGCCTAAATCTTTGCTTTGGAAGTGCTTGAATAAATGTTGCTTCAAATCCTTAATGCCTTCTTGATCATCACCTATAATGACAATATCATCCCCATACACCACAACTTAAATAAGTTTATTCGACAATGAACATTTTAAGAATAAAGAATGGTCCGCCTCACAACGAATTATGCCAAATTGCTGGAGGACTTTGCTAAACTTCCCAAACCTAGTTTGATGTGGCTGTTTCAGATCATATAAGGATTTTTCTAACTTATATACAAGGCCCGACTCCCCCTAAGCAACAAACTTAGGTGGTTGCTTCATATAGATCTCCTTCTCCAAGTCACTAAGTAAAAAAGCATTTTTAATGTCTAACTGGTATAGAGGTCAATGTCTCATGGCAACCATAGACAAGAAAAGACGAATGCAAGCCATAATAGCAATAGGTGAAAAAGTATTGTTGTAATTCAAACCATAGACAAGAAATTTTGCCACTAGGAATGCTTTCAATCGACCCACCTGTCCATCAAGACCCACTTTAATAGTAAAAACATATCGACAACCAACTGTAGATTTCCCGGGAGAAGGTGGATCAAGATTTCTTATGTTATCAATCCTGGATAGCGGCGCGTAGCGGCCGACCCCCCAAAACTTCTATAGCGGGAGCGAGATGACCACTATTTGAAAGTATAGACATAGAAGCTAAAAAAATTAAATATACGCATATGTAAATGCTAAAAGCCTAAAACATAAAAGATTACCCAATACTGCAAACAAATTCATACTATAGGAACAACAGCAGAGCACTGAGAATAGGAACAACCGAAAACAATAGCCATGACTGAGAAAATAGTAGCAGAGCACTGAGAATAGGAACAACCGGAAAAACAAGATGAAGAAAAGAATAGAACAGAGACAGAAATAGAAGAAAGAAGAAAAGAACAAAGACGGAGGAAAGAAGAAAAGAATTAAAAAAAAGGCATAAGAGGAAACAAACCTGTCTTGCAGAAAGAAGGTGGCCAGAACTCTGGGTTGGTCGGAAAATAAGATGCCGCCGAGTGGAAGAACAGAAATGGAAGCGACGGTATGAACTTACGAAGAGCAGAGAGTGAATTGGTGGAGAAGTTGAGTCCCTTACGATTAATGAGACGAGGCAAAATAGAAACCTAATAGGACCAAAAACCCGAAAAATACCCCAATTTTTTTAACCTTTAGATGCCTATTAGTGGAGGGTAAAATAGGGTTTTACCCTTGTCGCCGTTATTGTCGCTAATCGCTGCTAAAACCCGATATTCAGGCCATTTTAGCGGCTGCTATTGCCGCTACTAGAAAATGAGACACGACCCAACATGCATAGCAGCCAGGGGCCGCTCGCGTTGCTCCTCCGCTATAGTGTCGCTATAGCGCCCGATCGACTACCTAGAAGAGTCCATATATGATTAGATTCCAAAATAGTCATCTCATCAATCCTTGCTTGTCGCCATCGTGGATGAGAAAGTGCTTCCAGAACAGTCTTAGGAATGGTAATAGATGATATAGAAGTGACAAAGGCACAATGGCAAGGAGACAATCAATGATAACTCAGTTATAAATGGGATGAGGAGGAGTAGAACGTTTACCTTTAGGAAGTGCAAATACCGTAAGTCAATGGAAGTTTCAGGTTCAACAAGTGGAGAGATTGGAGTAGGAGCTGAATAACGAGAATCAAAAGTAGGAGTGATCTCTGGAACATTAGGATGTCAACGCTCAAAAGTAATACCAAATCAGCATGCCAGAGGGTCATCTTATAACTATGGGGTACGAGGAGTAGAGACAAATGATTCAAAGGTGAGGAATATGTAGTACCTCTGAAGGAATGGGATCTGGTGCAACCGAAGATGCAAAGTATGGTGTATCCACATATAGTGTAAGATCTGCACACATGTTAAAACGATGTGCGGAGGAGGAGAATCACATGTATATCCCTTTTGGACTCTAGAATACCCAAGAAAGATACATTTAATAGCCTGAGCATATGGTTTTAACAACTAGGGAAACAAGCGGAACCAAAACACATGAGGGGAACGACATAAAAGGGGTCCTTAGTAAACAAAAGAGGGTAAGGAATTTGATTATCCAAAACAGAAGATGGCATACGACTTATTAAATAACCAGCAGTAAGAACATCACCTTAAAACTTTAAAGGTGCATTAGCATTTATCAATAGAGCTCTAGTTGTACCCTCAAGATGACGATGTTTTCGTTTCACACCATTTTGTTATGGTGTGTGAGGACAACTAGACTGATGCATGATTCCATGGGAAGTCATAAAGAAATTGAAGGAAGCACAAAAATACTTTCTAGCATTATCAGCACAAAACTCTAATTGTTTACCAAACTGATTCTTTATTTCTAAACAAGAAGTTTAAAAGGTATCAAATAATTCAGAACGATCTTTCATTAAAATTATCCAAGTACATCTTGAGAAATCATTAATGAAAGTGATATAATATCTATACCCTAAAACAGAAGGAACACAACTAGGATCCCAACCATCAGAATGAACAATATTAAAAGAAGACTTAGCTCGATCATTAACTCCACTTGAAAAGGACACCATAATGTGTTTCCCAAGTTGACATTGACTCACACTCCAAGGACTTCAAATGTCAGAGATGAGGAACCATCTGCGTCAACTTGTCCAGACTTGGATGACACCAACAACAATGAAGAAGATTAGGAGACACAGTAACAACAAAGATAGTGGATGAAGAGGGTTGGAGATAGTAGAGACCTCATGATTCAGATATGGCTCCAATCGTCTGTCCTATACTTTGGTGCTGTATAAGAAAGGAAGCAGAAGTAAAGGTTATGGAACAATTTAGAGAACGAGTAAGTTGACTAATATAGATTAAGACCCATTAGCAAGAGCGATATGGTGAGGTGTTTTGGGAGGTGACAATTTAGAGAATAGAGAGAGAAGGATTACCAGCTAAATGATCGTGATCGGAAGCACCGGAATAAAAAATCCCGGATCCAATAGAACAAACGTAAAGTCAGAGAGGCAAACTGAAGAATTACCAGTATGAGCTACAGGGGCTGAAGAAGAAGCATGTTGAGTTGCCTTAAGTTGAAGGCATTCCTTATACATTGATAGAAAACAGATTGAGTTGATATCCCTCAAACTTGGTTTTCTGCTACATATGGTCCTAGAGATTGTGCTACATTAGTCTTATTTGAAATCTATGTACTTGAGTGTGTCCATCTCACCTACAGTTTAGTGAAGATTTTCTCTGCCTTCTGTACCACCACCAGTCTACCACGACCACGACCTCCACGATCAATTGAAATAGACACAAAGGCTAAGGACTCAGCTACTGCTTGGGAATCAGCCAAAAACAGCCGCTGGTGAAGGAACTCGAAGTAAATGATGGATTAGCTCGTCTACTGTAGGGATATTGGGATTTGTCAGATTCGAATTCCTAACATATTCGAGCCCCTCAATACTGCATTGCTCCTTGTTCTGATGGGAGGAAAAAACATTTATCAAGTTTCTTCAACATGTCCTGAAGGTCATCACTGATCAAAATTAACTTGAGTTCCTCAATACTGCATTTTGCCTTGTTCAGATGGGAGGAAAAATCATGGTCTGTCATCTGGAGTGTAGCCAAACTAAGAACAGATTCATGTAGTCATTGTATATCATTAGCATAGACATTCTTGGCTTTCTTCCAAACGTCGTAACAAGTCTTATAAGGACCAAAATGCACCATTAACTTAGTTTCAATAGACTGCCACAGTAGTGATACAAGTTGATAATCTGCCCTTTTCTATTTTTCTTTCTCAGTGACAGCAATATCACCTGCCTTCTTAGTGAGATGCTTCGAACGACCCTGACCTAGGAACCAAACCTCCACCTCATTGTGCGATCCAAGTAATTCTTCCCATTCAATTTTTCGGTGTTAATGGTGGGCGAGCCGGAAAAGGCAAAAGAAATCATGCTCTTCTTTGAGGATTCAACCTTCGAATTTTGTTGGTTGATTCAGCCATAAGAACCACACACAAATCACGAAATAGAGAACAAAGAGAGTAGACAAGCCCTAAAAATACACCAATTAGGGTAAAACAGACCCAGAAAGCAACTACGAGGAAAAACAGTCAAACTATGGCAGAACAGAAACCAGGAGATGCTGGCAACTAGAAAGAGACTAGCGGTGAAGTCTAGGAACACCGGAAGGCGGCGCGTGGCCCTCAGGCGCCCGATAGAAGCTGGCTGAAAAAAGTGCATGGCAGCGCATAGACGAGGTTCCTACAATGGCACACTGAGGAGCAGCTGGAAACGACTGTCTGAGATGACCCGACATACAACTGGCTGACATGGGAAAAAAAACGATTTGTTTTGGACCAGAAACACTGGGAGCTTCGATGCCAACTTGAATTTGAATGTTGTATCATATATTCAAATCCCTAAAGTTCAGGGATTGAAATCAGTAACAGCCTAAACTATCTAAGGAAAATAGGGAAACATATCAAAGAATAAAAGGAAATAATGACAAGTAATTACAATTAACACAATCAACAAGATGGAACCACATGCCACATAAATTGAAAAATATAGGATATTTTAGTGATATTTTAGTAAATTGTTTTATTAAATAAAATATGACATTTTGGTTGGAAGAATTTTAATCTATACATTCACTTTCTTAATTTTTGTACTATAATTATTATGGTGCATAAATTTTATCTTTGCTTTTGTGTATGCACGGGATGCAAAGTAACATAGGTGGCTGGCCTGCTAAACCTAAGAATTTGATTTATTATACTTGTGTGTTCTTGTAAAAATGATACTATAGAAAGAATTAAGCAGCTTTATTTCTGGCCATGGGATTGATATTTCTTGAACCCCGTGTTTGTTTCTTTGTACAAGGATTTATGAATTGTGTCTTATGTGACAGGCTTATCAAGACTCAACAAAAGAGAAGCGTCGTGCG
>JBCIVQ010000043.1:0-63000 GCA_039655645.1 Ammopiptanthus mongolicus
GATGACTTTCACCTGTCTAAAGTATTACTAAAAGCCAACCCGTCTGAAGTATTATTTGTTATTATTATTATATTATTACAAATAATTAAAAATGTAAATAAATTAATCATTTAAATAATTTAATTCATAATTTAAATTTTTTTAAAAATTATTTAATTGAAATAATTATCATAATTAGTTACACAAACATAATTGATTAATAAAATAAATTAATATTATTTAATTAAAATATTTAAAACAATAAAATTAAATGGAAAAAAAAAACCCACCTTGAAGTACCTTCACCCGTCTAATAAAAGTAGGGGTGTTCGCGGATTGGATTGGATCGGTTTTGAGCCAAAAAACAATCCGATCCGATGATGGAAACCACTTGCGGTTTGGATTAGATCGGTAATCTTTCTTAAAAAAAATCCGATCCGATCCAATCCAATCAAATGTGGTTTGGATTGGATTGGATAATTCGGTTTTTACCGATACATCATTACATTATTATATTAAGTCAAAAACCAACATTAAACCTAGATATACTAGAATTAATGTAGTTCTAGTTTCTAAGTATATGCATGAAATCTTTTAGTACATGAATAACTATTGATTCCTAGGTACATGAATAACTATACAAATTCCAATACATCTAGTATTTGAAAATTCCAACAAAAATATTAAAGAGAATGAGAGTGTTCTTTCATAAAAGTATGAAAAACAATGCTTAAGGATGAGTAGTACTATAATTTAAAAAATAATAATATATGTATATAGTAGGTCGATTTGGATTGGCTTGGATCGGTTTTCACTAGGGGATTTGAAATCTGATCCAATCCAATGAAAAAAAACGGTTTTTGCGGTTTTCGATTTTTTCTGTTTTCGGTTTTTCAGTTCGGTTTTTGCGGTTTGAATTGGTTTGGATCGGTTGATGAACACCCCTAGATAAAAGGTTCATCATTGATAGTCATTAGACGGGTGAAAGCTTCATTAGACGGTTGAAAGGTTAGACGGGTGAAAGCTTCATTAGACGGGTAGAGTATTTGTGTAGACTTCAGGCAGTTGAACTTTCCTTAGTTCCAGACATGTGAACTTTTCTTAGTTCCAGACGTGTGAAGTTTTTTAAGTTCCAGATGTGTGAACTTTTCCTAAGTTCAGACGAGTGAAAGCTTCATTTGACGGGTGGAGTATTTGTGTAGACTTCAGATAGTTGAACTTTCCTTAGTTCCAGACGTGTGAACTTTTCTTAGTTCCAGACATGTGAACTTTTTCTAGGTTCAGACGGATGAACATTTAAAAGGTCTTTCACTGATAGTCATTAGACGGGTCCTCCACTGATAGTCATCAGATGGGTGAACATAACTGTCTCGAGTCTACACAAATACTCCACCCGTCTAATGAAGCTTTCACCCATCTGAACTAAAGAAAAGTTCACCCGTCTGAACCTAGGAAAAGTTCGCACGTCTGGAGCTCAGAAAAGTCCAACTGTCTGAAGTCTACACAAATACTCCACCCGTCTAATGAATCTTTCACCCGTCTAAGCTTTCAAACGTCTAATGAAGCTTTCACCCGTCTAAGCTTTCATGCTTTCACCTGTCTAAGGCTTCGTTCGTCTGATGACTTTCACCCGTCTGAAGTATTACTAAAAGTGAACCCGTCTGAAGTATTATTTATTATTATTATTATATCATTACAATTAATTAAAAATGTAATTAAATTAATAAGTTAAATAATTTAATTCATAATTTAAAATTTTTATTTAAATTATTTATTAAAATAATTAACATAATTAATTACTCTAACATAATTAATTAATAAAAGAATTTAATATAAATAATTTAATATAATTAATTAAAATAATTAAAACAATAAAAATTAAATGAAAAAAAACCCCACGTTGAGAACTATCAGTGAAGAAATGATCACCCGTCTGGTGACTATCACAGTGAAGAAATGTTCACCCGCCTGATGACTACAAGTGTGTTCATTAACCAGACGGGTGAGCTTTATATTTGATTAAGTAGTTACTTTAGTTGCTAAATATTTTATACTTACTATCATTATTCCATGTCTTATTTCTTAGGAAACAACAATTTTAACGAATGTGTTTCTGCTAGTCCAAAAACCATCCCAATTGCTTCAAGTCCATTGACCATCAGTGAGTAATAATGATGAAACAATTATGGATTCCGTTAGGAATATAATAAAACTAAATATTTATAATTCTTCATTTAATAGTTTTGATGTTGGTTCATGATATGATATTATAGCTTATGCAGTCAAATATTTTAGTGTTTAAGGCATTGAGATAACAAAATAAACAAGACAGAAGCAATTCTGTCCAGAAAATGGATTCCAACTTGGAGATACACTGAAGTTTCAATTTCTTAATGTTAATGTCAACAACATTGTGAATGCAGAGAAAGTTAATTAAGAAGTTTTATTAGCCTCTTCTGCTCCTATTTTTGTTGTTGAAGTGTAGTTATGTATGGACTTGATCACTATAGACTTAAGCTATTTTTAAATTTTCTGTAACTATCTTATTATGTCAGATACTTTTGTAGTTATATTATCTAACATTTTGTTGTCATTTGAAGATATATATGTTTATATGCAACAATTTATATTTAAAATTATTGACATAAATTATTGATTAAGTAGTTAAACAATCAATGAACTAAGATTTTGTTGACAGGACTTAAACTCCAATTGCATAAAATTTTCTTTCAGTTTATCTATACACAATTGTCACTTGGACTTCCTGTTTTGGGAGAACTACTTACTGATGCAAATGGTGTTATTACGCTTAGTCCTTATCTTTTTTTTTTGTATTTCCTTCTGATGAACAAAATGAGTTTACGTTTATATGTATTTTATGAAATATACAATTCAAAATGATCTATGATTTTTCTATCTTTAATATTATATAAATCAGTTTTTATACTTTATAATAAAATGAATATTAGTATATGATTTAATATATTCGATTTTTTTTTTTTATAGATATAAAAAAAATATATAATTTATAAATTAATTTTTAACAAAAATGTAGTGATGACGCGACATTCGCACGGTATACAACTGGTTCTCGATTTAAAATCAAACGTGCATCGATTTTTTCACACTTTTTCTTTTTCGACTTCACTCTTTGGGAGAGTGAGAGGGTAATATTCACAAACAGTTTGCAGCTACCAGAGAAGTTGAATAGAAACGAAAGATCAAGATGGCTCCTCCCAAAGTTCTCATGGTGACTCACATCGATTCTTCTTCACTCTTGAATCGAATCTCTTCGCATGTTGGTTTCGTTACTTACTGCTTTTCCTTCATTTCAGGTGGCAGAGAAGCCAAGCATCGCTCTCTCTATTGCTTCTGTTCTCTCTCACGGCAAGGTATACTTAAATCTTTCTCTCCGCTCAAACCTTTTCAAATTCAAATAAAATATAAGTGAATTTTTGAAGCACGTTTATGCAAACAGATGTTTACAAGAAAGGGAAGCACAGAAGTTCATGAATTTGAAGGAATGTTTCATGGTTCGCCTGCACGTTTTAAAGTGACATCAGTTATTGGCCATGTATTCAGGTCCTTTTCCTATCAATTTTCAAATTAAGATATCACTTGTTTAGCTTGAAAACTTTTATATGTTCAGGAGACAGTGCCCTTAAGGAATCAAGAAAAACAATTTTTTACGAGAAAATGATTTATTTATTTATTATTTGAAGAAGTGATATATTCAATTTTTCCATAAAATCTTGCTGTTTTGGGATTCCTTAACTAGTACCCTTACTGAGATGGAATTTGGATATCAGGGAGGTGAGCTCCGAGAAATCTAAGCCCAACGTACAGGGAACCTCAATGTAGAATGGTTTCCGGTGTGCAGGGGAATAAGATGATGTAGAGAGAATTTAGAGAGAAGAGTTTGTTATAATATTCTGATTGTATTCATGTTCTGCCTCAAAGGCTATGGATATAGTATCAGTTAGTTACAAATGAGCACCAAGGGGAAAGTTGAAAGTTGACAACTTTCCCCCATCCCCTCATGACACATATGCCAGCTACGCATCTACTAACTTACTAACCCAAAAATACCCTTAACAGCCTAGAGTAAATCGAACATAGCAATTAAGGAGTAAAATGCATAAAATGAAAGTAAAACTGTGTTACAGTATTATTAACCTCATTACTGTAACACTTACGGCATTGGTTAGCTAGACCAATATGTTTATAGTATAATCTTATAGATATTGCAAGTGTAAAAAGTGGCAAGTGTCTTGATTTTTTTTACTTTTTTTAAGATCAAACAACTGTTTATGGTGTTCACAATGCTATTTTTTCTCTTTAGTTTTACATAATACGCATGTCCACTCCCTAGTGGTTTGAGTATTCATTGCAGTTTTTCTATCTTTTGTTGTCAATCTAGTGTAGATTTTCCTCCTAAATATCAAGATTGGACTGCAACAGATCCATTAGATCTATTTCAAGCTCAGGTTATGAAGAATGAATCAAACCCAAAGGTATTTCTTTACAAATATTTCCTTTCAGTATCAACTCCTATATATCTTTTCATGTAATGATTTATCTATTGTTAATGCACATGCTTTTAACAATTTTGTGTTGATGCTTTGTATTTAAATTTGTTTATAACAATGTTGGAAATGAAAATTGAGCTGTAGTGTAGATTACTTGGTCAAAGAAACTCTGGTATCATTTCATAGTATCACCTGATCAAAAAGCTTAGACTCAAGTGAGGGCTTAATTATAGTCTTTTTAAAATTTTTTTTTATTAACTATTGTATTGTTTCTCTATTTTTGCACCTACTATTTCAGTGGTGTGAGACTTGATACCCATGTAAATCCTTTTTGTTTGGTGTATGCAAGACTAATTATATTGAAATGACTTAAACCGGTTTCTCTGTTTTTGTCCATACTCCTTTGTCTTTAAAATTGTTAGTTCCATTAATGCTAAGAGCTTAAGAGTTGAGTTTTACTGCTTGTGGAGTTGTCTTATCTACAATTGATTTTGTTTTGGTGATTTCCTTAATTTATTGACATATGTTGCATTCAGGCACATATTTGTAGACATTTAAATCAAGAAGCTCGTGGATGTCGTTATTTGGTATTGTGGTTAGATTGTGATCGTGAAGGAGAAAATATATGTTTTGAGGGTAATTATACTTTTATTCTTTTTAACATATATCACTATTATTGTTATTCTTTTCTCCATTTCTTTGTACTTTAATGAGTACAACCTGTCTGTACCCTGTCATATGAGTGAGAATTTATCACTTTGATGATTTGAATTTTGATTTGGTTTTTGAAGAAACAAATCATAGCCTTTTGAACAAATATACTCGTAGCCATTTAAGGTAACTTGAACAGAGAAATTACAAAGAACATTTAAAAAAAGATAATGCTGCTAAAGTACCCATGCTACAGTATAAATAGCATTCTGCATCCCAAACTCTTTTCCCTTCAAAGTTGCTCCTTAGACTTGTTTGATACTTGCACCTTAGTATTTTCATATAAAGCTCTATCACTTTTTGTTTTAAATACTCTTCTAGGTAATATAAAAGAATCACCAGTTAAGAGTAGCCTTGTGTGCCAAGTATCGACTTGGATTTGCGTAAGGAATTATTTTACCACTTCTTTGTCAACGGCCTTGTGCGTATGGGACACAAGGCCAAAGGTTGCCTTCTCAATATTCCCACTCATAGTGAAGATTAAATCTCACCTTGTCTTATACTAGGATATCAAGAGATTTTGTTTTATCCAGAATCATGCTTTCATATTCAGCATTGTTTGAATGACTTATAATCAATTTTGAAATTTCAAATGATATTTTGAACAATTTTGAAATATTGAATGTTGTTGCAGTTTTATACTCAACTGGTTTCAATATATATGATGCTTATCGTGCACGGTTTTCTTCTGTTACTGAGAAAGATGTTCTGAAGGCTCTAGACAACCTTGTCAAACCCAACAGAGATGAGGCACTGGCTGTAGATGCTAGGCAAGAGATAGATTTAAAAGTGGGAGTTGCCTTCACTCGATTTCAGACGAGTTATTTCCAGGGAAAATATGGGAACCTAGATTCCAGAGTCATCTCGTTGGTTTTCTGATTTCTTCTCTACTTTTGCTTGTTTTTTATCTTTACCTGCTGTTATTCCAATTTTTTAATCAGTTATGCTTTTTTAATTTGATGAAGAACAGTAGTCTTATATTATTGTTTATAATTATTAGAAAGCAGAATAATGTAAGTCATGCATATCCCAGAGTAACAATTAGATGCATAGAGTAGTTATTGATGTTATTTCCTTAGTGATTCAAACATAAACCATGCCACAGAAATAATGTTAAATGAGTGAGTTGATGTCATTGGAATGAGGGTTTGCTTGGTTTTTGGCTTGTAAGTTGACTGGAGCAATCTTAGACAGTTGAGCACTACTGAACCACACCAAACTGCGTTACTGCCAACTGCATTGATATCAACATGCTTAAGGCTTCAATTTATTTCTCTTAGTTTAAAACAAAATATTTTATGAGTATTATTTTGACCTAGGATTGGTTAATTGTTGCTAGGGTTGATGCATTGCCAACTGGTAATGCAAGGCACGATATCTTACTTAACTGGATCTACAGGCATCTCAACTTTATTCAATAATAGCAGGAGTTATCAAGCCTTGCTGAATTTCTAATTGATCTACATGCTAGTGTCAATAGTTTCATTTAGGCTAAACATTGATGAATTATTGATTGTGTTATTGCTGCATATTTCAGCTACGGACCATGTCAAACTCCTACCCTAGGCTTTTGCGTGCAGCGGTATTTACAAATAAATACTTTCAAACCAGAAAAGTTTTGGAGTTTGCACCCTTACATAATTCAAAGTGGCTATGAAATTCAGCTAGAATGGCAACGTGGCAAATTATTTGACATAAATGTGAATTTTTTTATCTCTTATATTGTTCTTACTGTTCTTTCTTTGTCAAGAATCCACAAAAAAAGGATATCCTTTTGATACTTCTATGCCATTGCAGGTTGCTATGATGTTTCAAAAGTTGGTTGGCGAAGATGGAGTTTTGGAAGTTACGGAAATATCAGAAAAACAGGAAACTAAAACTCGCCCTGTTGGTCTAAACACAGTGAATCTTCTGAAGGTTGGTAAGATAGTGTTTTATTCTCTAATAAGTAAATAAGTAATAGAAACACTTAAACTGTCTGTCTAAGATGCAAAATTCCATTTCTATAATTATAGAATATTTGCTTCAAAGTCAACTGGTAATCTGCATATGTATTATGGGTCAGTGAGTGGAAGAGTGGACAATTTGAGTGATATTGACCAACAATCTGAACTAATGCATGGATAAAAAGAATATAAAATAAACATTTTTAAATGATTATGTGCCAAGATCACATACTTCATTCTGACACTAAATGGGGGGTAAAGTTGAGTTTGAACTTTGAAACATGTTTTGATGTTCACCTATGTGTGCGCTATGGAGGAACACTGCAGTAGCTGGCCATGTCTATGATGAAGCCTGATGAGTTTATTTCCTGATTTCTGCCGAAGGATTTGATCCAGGATAAGTGAAACATTAAAAGACTACAATATTCCAGCATTGGAAATATAAGTTCACTGAGTGGCCTATTGCTCATTACGCTGGATGCATCTTTGCCACTGTGTTCACCCTTGGCAAGGGAATATATGCATAAGGTTACCTGAGGTTTTGGAGTCAGCATAGGTTTTTGTGGTTTTCTTTTTCTCTTGTCATGTCATTGCTAAGGAGAATATCTTGTTCTTCTTTTTACTTGTACTTTATATTTGTCCCTCTCTCTCTCTAATAATATTTTTTAACCCAAAAAGTAATTCTTTTTTTCCTCTGAATCACACCCGAAATGGAATAAAGGGTTTAACTTTATTAACTAAGAGGGTTGAAATTCGCTTGCGTTATTCAATATCTAGATTACTTTGCAGTAAACTTGTTTGATAAAAATAATTTGAGTACAATGTTTATTCTTTCCAGGTTGCTTCAAGTGCTCTAGGATTTGGACCTCAGATGGCTATGCAATTAGCCGAACGATTGTATACTCAAGGCTTCATCAGGTTTTCTTATAATTTGTTAGTCCTTTTAATATTGCAGTACTAAGATAAAGGGTGAGCCTTGACACAACGGTAAGGTTGCTTCCTTATGACCTATAGGTCATGGGTTCAAATCCTGGAAACAACCTCTCAGCCTGCGAGAGTAAGTTTGCATACATCTAGCCGACCCAGACCCCACCAGGTGGGAAGCTCGTGCACTAGGCCTCCCTTTTTAAGGGAGAGTGAACCTTGGCGCAACAGTAAGGTTGCTGCCTTGTGACCTAGAGGTCGCAGGTTCAAATTTTGGAAATAACCTCTCCGCTTATGCAAGTAAGACTGCGTACAACTACCCTTCTCAAACTCCACCAGGTGGGAGAGTCGTGCATTTGGTCGCCCTTTATTACTAATGTAAAAGTCTTTTATATTAGTAAATATGTACATAATTTGTAGTATGCAATAACCTTTGATTTGTTTCTGCATGATGCTTCTCAAGCTATCCACGCACAGAAAGCACAGCATACCCTTCTTCATTTGACTTTTGTGGTGCACTCTCTGCACAAGCAAATAATCCAACATGGGGTAATTATGTACAAGGGCTACTTACCAGTGGTTATCACAAACCTCGATCGGGAACAGATGCAGGCGACCATCCTCCCATTACTCCAATGAGATCAGCATCAGAGGATACGCTAGGCAATGATTCTTGGAAGCTGTACCAATATATCTGTCAACACTTCATAGGGACAGTGTCTCCAGATTGCAAGTATACAAGGTAAAAGCCATACCGTTTTAGTAACATTTCTCGATTATCTTCTTTTATGGTTTTGGTTCATTCCAGTGTTTCTACAATTGCCTTTAGTTGACATTGAATGTTATCAGATACGATCTGGGTTAATAATTAATCTTGCTGTGGTCTCTCCTTATTATCATATTTAATCATTTTGATAATGGTAAACAGTACTGAGTACAGATGTCAAACATTGGCAACAAATTAATAGGCTGAGGCAATATATTTTTTCTAAGTTAATAGGTTTGTTGGCTCTGAAACATACTGTAATTTTCTATTTCCCAACTTGGCCTTGTAAGGCTGCAGCCGAAGTGCATATAACATGCAGGATGTGGCTTTCCCCATATTGTTGTCATCATGATCATAATCATAATCATAATCATCTAATTTCTAGGTATTATATTGGCATAATTTTTGTTTTCTTACATCTAAGCTTAATCTTTGTCAAAACAGTTGCCAAAGTTTACCTGCCCTTGCTTTGCTTTATTTCATGAACTTGATAAACTTAATTTCCCTTATATAACATACATTATTGTCATCTTCCAGGAGAAAGGTTGAGTTTTCAGTTGGTGGCGAGTCCTTTCATTGTACAGGGCATAATGTTATCACCAAAGGATTTACAGCTATTATGCCTTGGTTGGCCATGAATGATAAAAATATTCCATCGTTTATAAAAGGGCAGAAAATAGAAGTGTCAAAAATGGAGCTATATGAGGTAACTGTGGAACCTCCTGACTCAAATTAAGTTTAAGTATACAGTGTCTTAGATTTTATTCCCGACTCATGGGTTGTTGCTTGGACTCAATATAAAAAACGTTTGGGATGATGGGATCATATATAACCATTTTAAGAAAGAAGAGAATAGGATGAAACTCATGTCATGTTAGTATTTTGTATATTTTACTGATAGCTTAAGACCATAAGTTCTGCAGGGGAGTACTACACCTCCAGATTATCTTACTGAAAGTGAGCTGATCTCCCTGATGGAGAAGAATGGAATAGGAACAGATGCATCAATTCCTGTACATATTAACAACATATGTGAGCGGAATTATGTGCAGGTAGTGGATACAAATATGTGGTCTGTGTATCATTTTCTACAATGTCTGGACATTCATATCAAATTAAATTGCAGGTACAAGCAGGCAGGAAGCTTGTCCCAACTACGTTAGGT
This sequence comes from Ammopiptanthus mongolicus, assembly GCA_039655645.1. NCBI lineage: Eukaryota > Viridiplantae > Streptophyta > Magnoliopsida > Fabales > Fabaceae > Ammopiptanthus > Ammopiptanthus mongolicus. The sequence continues at coordinate 10,021 of JBCIVQ010000043.1, forward strand.
ATAACTTTAGTAAGAGGTTATCAAACTATTGATCCAGATCTCTGCCTGCCCGATATTCGTAGCTTCATTGAGCAACAAATTACTCTTATTGCTAAGGGTCAAGTAGATCATCGTCGTGTAGTGCAGCATGTAATCCAACAATTCAAGCAGAAGTTTAGTTACTTTGTCAAGAAGGTTGGCTACCTGTTATTTAATGCTTGTTCTTGGACACCATATGGTTCAATGTCATTCGTTTTAATTTTCACGATATGATAGGTTTTATTTGTTTATTTTGTCTCGATTAAATAACATCTATCAATTTATGTTTGATTTCACCCTTATCCTCCTTCCCCCTGCCCCCAAACCTGAAGATAATGTAATTGTGAACTTGTTTGATTCAAAATTTAATATTTTTTGATACTTTTGTTTCCATTCAGATAGGCGTTAATTGGATCAGGGCACATTTTGATTGTGTTCCAGATATATTTTACTGGCTTGGTTCAATCTTTCACTTTTTAAATTCAGTCTTCCCATTTACCTTTACATTTCTGTATTACACTTTTTATTACATGCATACCAATGCATATGTACTTAATAATAATTGAAGTTAAATCAATGGTTAAGAACTTATGGTTGATTTTAAACAATAATTTTGATTTCACTACTTTGTATTCCTTTCTTTTCCAGATAATGACAAAAATACTGTTTAATATTAGTTAGATTTTCATCAAAATAAAATTTATGAAGCATTTGTCAACCAAAAAAATAAAATGAATTTTGTGTAAAAATTTGAACTCCACTGCCTGCGGATAGAAAAAAAGCCATGTGTATAATAATATATACAAATTTGTAGTTGGTGCTATATTGGATCTTACTTTGTAAGTTTGTATTTATGATGCTGCTCTAATTTTGTGCAAGCCTGCTAAATGTATCTTTTTCTTTTCTATTTTTATCAATTTTTTACATAATTGCATTACAATTTTGAACCTTTTTTTTTTTAGAAGGTAATTTGCCTCATATTTTAAAATATGCTTTCCAACAATGCTGGATAATAATGTCTGAATTCAGTGTCATGTTAGTTAGCATGATGTGTGGATTCATGTTTAATTCATTACATTAGGATACCAGAATAGTTTATAAATTTTAGGAATAAGCTTTGAGGCACAGGAGATTCTGTGGATGAATATCTTATACTTGTTGCATATTGCATTCATTTATCATGAGATGTTCAACAGCTTTCTTCTAATATTCTTTAATCTCCAAATTTAGTCCACCATGACATTCGCAACCAAGTTGCAGAGTTAATGGATCAATGCTACATTGTTCTAATTATTCTGTTGCTTTCTATCGGTCTCAGATCGAAGACATGGATGCATTATTTGAAGCACAGTTTTCTACACTCATTGATTCTGGGCGCATCCTGAGTAAATGTGGTAAATGCTTGCGATATATGAAGCACATTTCTACTCAGCCATCACGTTTGTATTGTGGTACATGTGAGGAGGTTTATTATCTTCCACAGAAGGGCACAATCAAGGTATTATCGTATAGCCTAACAAGTAGCATCGACTTAAATCTGATCTCCAGTTCATCCCCTCTTTTACTTGCTTTCTTATCATATGTGATACTGTAAGCTATCAATAAGATTAAAGCCTATGTTGGTTAACAGTTTTTAATAATTAGCCTGCTTTTTATACCTGTAATCCCATGTAAAACAGTTCAGTTTTGATGAATGGGTATTATATGAATGGTTTCTATCAAAGAGAATAGTGTTATGAGTGATTGTCTTCAGCACCAATGTTTACTCTTTCTCCTTCTTCCTTATTCTGAAGTGTAAAGATTTCCTCTCTTTCTCTGTTTACATTTTATCTCTCTCCTCTCTACTCTCTACTCTCTACTGTCCCTCTTCCTTCAATTGTCTCTCTTATCATACATAAAATTGGTATCCGGGGTAACTTCTTTCCAGCCATTCATGCCTCTCCCATTGAAAAGAGTATCATACAATTTTTTTTAAGAATTTATGCACTCAAGACCTCTGGTCTACGGGTATAGAATGTTTTCACTGTTAGAAGGCTGTTGAAACCTTGCCATTTCATTGTTAGAATCTTTGTTATAGCTATTGAACTTAGATCTCTCCTTTAGAGTGGTTGCATTGAACAACCATCCCTCCCACCATAATTGGATGGTGCCTATGAGCATTCCTCTTTAGATTGTTACTGATTACATGTGCTATCATGCACCAGTGACTTCATTGATGTGTCAGATCATGAGGCAGAGGGTTAGTATAACTTTTCACCTTCAATTCCTTCCTACCTTGTTCAAACTTGTGATTATCTTCTCTATTGTTTGGGCTACTCCCACAGGGATAAGGGGGTTTGGGTTTTAGTAATTTGGTGCGTTTGAACGTTGCTCCAGCAGGTTGAGTAAGAATACTTGATTAGCAACATTACTTTGGAATGTAAAAGTAATTGAGTGGGAACCATGGTATCTAATCTACCCATTTGATATCACTGTTTTCATTTATCTGAGAAAGTCTTTGTTGCTGTATTGTGTTGTGTGACATGCCTATTATCCGTTACCCACATTTGCATTGTTTCTGCAGCTGTACAAGGAACTGTCTTGTCCTCTAGACAATTTTGAGCTTTTGATCTGCTCCATGCCTGGCCCGGAGGGTAAATCATATCCACTCTGCCCATACTGCTATAGCAATCCCCCATTTGAAGGTATTGAAACACTAATCAATACGGCTAAAACGGGTACTTCCGGCAAGATTGGCAAGGGAGCTGGCATGCCATGCACCCTATGCCCCCATCCCACTTGCCCAAATTCTCTGGTTTCCCAGGGTGTATGTGCTTGCCCAGAGTGCAGTGGGACACTTGTCTTAGACCCAGTAAGTGCTCCCAAGTGGCGACTTTTTTGCAATATGTGCAATTGCCTTGTTTTTCTTCCACAAGGTGCTCATAGAATCTCCACAACTAAAGAACATTGCATTGAATGTGACTCTTCAATCATAGAAGTGGACTTCAACAAGAAAACAACTCCTCTGGAAGATGGATCCACATTGCACCGTGGTTGCATTCTTTGTGATGAGTTGCTGCATTCCCTTGTGGAGATGAAACATGGGAGAGGCTTCAAGCGTATGATTTCACGAGGAAGAGGAAGAGGAGGCGGATATAGGGGCAGAGGACGCCGGGGTGGAAAAATGATGGATCCAAAAATGAGTTTCCGAGATTTTTAATTAGTGCTCATCATGTCTATAGATATAACTTTTGTCTTAATTTAAAATCAAATTTTATTACATGTAGCTTGAGTTATCTTTTGGTTGATTTATCAGTTCAGTTACTATAAATTTGTTCTTGCTATAATTTTTTTCGTGTTCCTAAACTTTCACCCGATTTATTAAAATGTTATTTGTTTATTTAAAGTAAATACAATTTATTTTCTATACATATGGAAGCTTAACTAAATCACGTACACGACCAATGATATACCAAATAGAATAGTTGACAATTTTTACCAGTCAAAGAGTGAGGTATGTGAACATGAGCAATTACATGGACAATGTATACAGTGTTGAATATAAAATATAGATACGGATTTTTGTTTATGAAAATGCTTCTCATAAATTCTTCATAGCTCTTACATAATAGAAATAGAGAACAGATGTTAAAAAATAAAATGAGATCAATTAATATCAGATTATAAAAATTATGGGTAAAATGAATCATTTCCTCCCTTATTTTAATTATTTTATTAAACTTCGTGTCCTAAATTTTGTTCAACTTGATCTTCTAATTTTTATTTGTGTAAGTCGGTCCTCTATGTTGGCAAATGTTAACATCATTACCCTTTCCGTCAGTTTCCACCTAACATCGTAAAAAATATCGTTAAAATTCAATAAAAAATTATGTTTTCTCTCTTCTCCTCCTTTCATCTTCTTCCTAAACCATAAACCTCATTAATGACTTCCTTCAAGCTTTAAGCACTCCATCAATGACTTACTTCAATTTTAGAGCTTTGAATTGCTACTTAAACACGTGACGTCACAGTCCTTCCACCGTTGGAAGGAAATAAGAACAATGGCTGAAAGTAGGGATGGCAAAAAAATTCGTACCCGCGGATATCCATGGGTAAAATCCGTCGCGGATTGGATTTGGATAGTTTAGCGGATATCCGCGGGTAAGGCTTAACGGATTTTTTCACTATCCGTTAGTTAATGGGGCGGGTACGGATTTAGTACTATCCGTACCCGCGGATACCCGCATATACTAAAATAAATATTTTCTCCCTAATAATATAACCTTAATTTCACTCTCACTCTCTCATTCACGGATTTTTGTAACTTGTTTAATGTAACTTTGAACTTGGATTGGAATTTGGATTTTTGTTGTAGTAATTAATTTTAGAATTTTACTGTGTTTCAATAGGAATATATGTTTTTTATTTTTTTTATTTTTTTAGTAAATATCCATGGATATCCATGGATATTCGCGGATTTTTGAAAAATCCGCGGATATCTCCTTAACGGATATCCGCGCGGGTAGCGGGCGGGCACGAGACGGATTTTCTTCTCGCGGGGCGGGTAGCGGGTAGCTACTATCCGTGCCCGCCCCGCCCCGTTGCCATCCCTAGCTGAAAGTGATTGTAAGAGAAAAATGGTTTATACTAATGTAAACCGATCCATTCTCTCTCGCTCTCTTTATATATTAGTATATATAGAGATCAAATTACTCCAAAAAAAGAGAAAAATTAAATTGTATTAATGAAAATAAATGATTTTTAGATTAATAATATTTCTTAAAAAGGTTATAATTACATATCTATAATAACAAATTTATTAATTAAATAAATTATTGAATTTAATGAGAATATTAATTTTTTTATTAGAAATGTGTAATTATTACCATTTAAAAATATTGTTAAGATAAAAAGCATTTATTTTCATTAAATACATTTGAATGTTTTATTTATATTTAAGTAATATTTTTTATATTATTTTGACAAAATAGATTGATTGATCCTGCACGTTTTTTTATTTTTCACTTTGGTCTTATTTGTTTTGTTTTTTTTATTTTGGTCTTATACGTTACTAATGCCGTCAAAAAAGAAATGACGGAAAAACTAATATGGAAAACAAAATATAATGTATAGGATCATAATTAAAATAAAAAACGTTTAGTTTTTTCTTTTTGGTCGTATACGTTATGTTCTGTCTTCCATGTTAGTCCTTAAACTGATGTCGTCAAGAAGGAATTGACGAAAATGACTAACATTTAAGACAGAACATAAGATATATGATCAAATGAAAAAAATAAAATATATAAAACCAAAGTGAAAAAAAAAAACATACAAAACCAATTAATTTATTTTCCCTATTATCTTTCTTCATTAATCACGATAATTTTACACTACTAGATCATCTTTACATCAATGGTCACGGTAACTTTACTCCTACTTATGTATGTGCCACTTTATAAGCTTATTCTTTATAAACTAGTTAGACCGGCCTTCCGGAACACAACCTTAATATATATAGTAGTCTAAAGCGGGACGAATCTATGCTAAATTCCTATCCACATCCCGTGCGAACGGGGTAAAAGTTCATGATAATATATATGACATGCAAAGGCTAAAATATTCGCAAAGGGCAATGTCATCAATTTTAGGGGAAAAAAAAATCTGAGAGTTTGAGTGCAAAACTAAAAGGGGAATTGTTACATATATCATTCCATTTACTCATCTACCATCATATTTTTTCTTTTTATTTTTTTTATTTCCAAGGTATCCCTATCCACATTACCTCATTCTGCTCCAAAGAAATTGTATTCCGGCAATTAGTTTCCGGAATACAAAAAAATTGTGCCCCGACAATTAGTTGTCGGAATGCATTAAATTTAGTATTCTGAAATTTTTCAAGTTTTTTAACCTACTGGCATTTAGTTTCCGAAATACAAAAAAAATTGTGTTCCGATAACTTGTGTTTCGAAATTTTTCAAGTCTTTTGATCTACTGATAATTATTTGTCGGAACACAAAAAATACAAAAAAACATGTATATAATCCGGCAACTAATTACCAGAACATAAATTATTTCTTGCCGTAACACATTTGAAAAGAGGGTTTTTATCTTTTCACCTATAAAAAATAATAAGTGTGGTTGTGGATATATAACTATAGTGGTATATGTAACAATTCGGAGACTAAAAATCACTTCCCTTAGTTTGGATGATGGGCTTTTGTCCTAATCTTAGCCACGATCCACTCAAGAATATTCTCACAGCAGCATATCACACATAATTTATGAATGACTTATTGGACTCAAATAAAGTGAATGAAACTTTAAATTGGAAAATTAAGGGGCTTTTAATTATTAATTTGATTAATTATATAAAGATCTCAACCTATTAATAACTTCTTACTTTTAACGTCGGAGCCAAATTCCATAAATAATAAATTCTAATTTATTACAAGACAACAACCCGTACATGTAATTGCAACACAACACAACACAACGCAAGTAGTGTCGCGGTGCTATCTCCACCAACTGCTTCTCTTTCTTCCTCTTCCCACTTCCCAGCATTATCACTCTTTTCAAGCCAATTACATTACACTGCAACCATCGCATCAATAAGGTTTTATTTTCACTACTCCAACTCCCTCCCTCCCTCCAAATTCACACATCACCTTTCAACCCCAAGTTTGAGTCCCACAAACACATTTATTCAATTTCAAGCACTTAACACTTCAATTCCGCAATATCACTATTTTTTATTTATTATATACTAACATTCTCCTCTTTCATTCAGGCTTAATAATGTCTTTGTGTTCTGCGGTGAACTTGAATTGTCAAATTGGCACAAGAAACATCACATCCAAATTGAGTTCTCCTCTCAACTCAGATCAACCAATTTCGTTATCATTTGGTAGGTGCCATTCTCTGGGTCTCAGTTTCAGACCCAGGTTGTTTTTGAGGAAACAAAAACGTAGCTCCCCCTTAAGGGTGGTTTGCATCGATTATCCACGCCCTGAGCTTGAAAACACTGTTAATTTTCTCCAAGCTGCGTACTTGTCTTCCACCTTTCGTGCTTCTCCTCCTCCAACCAAACCCTTGAAGATCGTTATTGCCGGTGCAGGTAACAACGGGTGCCATGCCTAGTGGAACTTTTGCTTATACCCTTTTCATTTCATGCATCAAAATTGTAACTTTGCTACCAATTTTGTGGTTTTTCTTGCTCTGAGCTAGCTTCATCAAAATTGGAGTATGGTTAAATTAGTTCATTATTATGTCTACCATGACTTGTGCTAACTTTTAAAACACCAATTCTCTCTTTTGATTTTAGATTTGTGTTTTTATGTCACTTTTATAAGTCATGTCCTATAATTTTTAAAGTTTGCTGTATCCATGTGTCCATGTCATATTGTATCCTTGTCTTGTGCTGTATCCGTGCTTCCTAACATCTGAGGGCTTGATTACATTGTGATGGTCCAGTGTCAATAAAGCAAAAATGTTCTTGAATTTTAGCATATTCTATTTTTCATGAAATTTCAAATTAAAGGTACCATAATATAATATTGGATATTTAAACAAAAGTGACATTAATCTTTGCACATTTGTTTTTGCCTCTCTTTTTTTATTGTTTTGGTTTTGGTTTCTTTGAATTAACGTATATTTCAAATTATCACAGGATTAGCTGGTTTATCAACTGCGAAATATTTGGCAGATGCTGGTCATAAGCCTGTATTGCTGGAGGCCAGAGATGTTCTAGGTGGAAAGGTTTTTCTCCTAATTTAATCCCATTTGTCAATAAGTTCTCACTTTGCACAACTATTGTTCGTCATTTTAGCATGCTGTTTAATTAAGGTTTAATTACTCCATTGGCTCATGAACTTTTTGGGGAAATTCAAATAGGTCCTTGAATTTTAAAATTTTGTAATTGAGTCCCTGAACTAAACTTTAAAATTTATAATTGAGTCCTTTATACACTTCTCCGTTTTGACTCCAAAAAATATAGGGACATATTTGAATTTTCTAAAAAAAATAAAGAGACCTATTTGATTTTGCTCAGAAAGTTCAAGGACCAACGAATGCACAAGTGGATGGATCACTCAACAGAATCTTAACGAAACTCTAAGGAGATGTATATGAGTATGAGGGACTCAATTACAAAATTTTATAAGTTTAGGGACCCAATTACAAACTTTTAAAGTTCAGGGACTGATTTGAATTTCTCCAAAATGTTCAGGGATTAACAAAGTAATTAAACCTTTAATTAAAAAAGAAACTTTTTCTTATTTGACTGTTCTATCATTATCTAATGGATGTGTAATGTGTTTGGCTTTATGTGATCAGTAATTTGAGTTCTTGTTTTCTGAATCAATTTTCTAAAAGACTTTGGAGTGGAAGTGGTAATTTTCAACTTCATCAACGGGCTCATTGAAGATTACCACAGTACATGCAACTTATTTATTATAACTCAATTTTAAACATGTTGTGTGTTTATACCATTGTCTCATTTTTGAAGGTTGCTGCCTGGAAAGATGAAGATGGAGACTGGTACGAGACAGGCCTACACATATTCTGTGAGTTCGTTAAAATCTTAGGCTTAATTTTTTCTGCTATGTATTTGTTTCCTTGATTGCTTGCTAAAAATCCTGCATTCTTTCAATATCATTCCTTTAGTGAACCTTTTGTTTTCCTTTGGTAAAAGAACCCTAAGAAAAAAATAGACTGGAGGATCAAGAATCCTCCTAGATATGCTACAGAAACCGTGGGAGGAAAAAAGTAAAGAGAAAATACATCAGCTTCAGAAGAATAATAGAGAAGCACATAACAAAACCCTTCTTGGGCCTTCTCCTAATAATAGCTTAAGCTCTTGGTATAGTTGGTCCTTGACACAGTTTCAAAACCTTTTGCCTTCACGACCAGGCGGTTAGGAGTTTGATACTTGCTGCCCCCCACTCTTCTGATTTAAAATTAAATTTCAGCAGCAAGGTTTGGGTTAACCTGTTGTCCAAGCTTCAAGCTCAATGGGTTTTTGCACGGGTTTGCAATTTGGCCTTCTCCTAACAGTGCTTTTGGGCGAGTTGGTCCTTGCCTCATGTATTGAACTATTTTGATCTCTCTTTTTAGTTTTTCTTTCTAAAAGTAAATGAATCATTTAGTGGAAATCTTGTCTAATATTTAATCAATATAACCATTTTAATATTTGGAATCATTGTTTGTAGTTATCATAGCTTTACATGTTTTTTTTTTTTTTTTCCTTTTTCCGAAGTTGGGGCTTACCCTAACGTACAGAATCTGTTTGGAGAACTTGGTATTAATGACCGGTTACAATGGAAGGAGCATTCTATGATTTTTGCAATGCCAAATAAGCCTGGAGAGTTTAGTCGATTTGATTTTCCTGAAGTCCTTCCTTCTCCATTAAATGGTATGCTATAAGAATTAATGTATGTGTACATATTTATATACATACCGGAAGTGTAGAATTTTATCAAGCAATCTTCCTGCCTATGTTATGGGTAGTGCTTCAAAAACCAGAATTCAGATTGCTGTGAATGTGATAACAGGAATATGGGCAATATTGAGGAATAATGAGATGCTGACTTGGCCAGAGAAAATCAAATTTGCAATTGGACTTCTGCCAGCTATAGTTGGTGGGCAGGCTTATGTTGAGGCTCAAGATGGCGTTTCTGTGAAAGAATGGATGAGAAAGCAGGTATAGCAGTTGTCTTGATTGTGTAGTGTTAGCAATCCATTGAAGGATTTACGTAACTTGGCTATATCACCAGTAAAGGCCATGGCCTATTTTGTCTTCAAAACTGCAAGAGAAAAGTCTTGCCAGTTTGTCAATGGAGTCTTGACCATCCTACTGATGAGTGTTCTAAAATGGGGTGATTTATGAACAGATTTCCAAGTGATTTGATGATGATGATGATTCCTTTTATCATTAGAATTCAAATTATTAACCCAGGGAGCTCAACGTTCCTCTGTTTTCATGCTATTTATAGTTATCAATTTAAAAACTTAAGGAGAGAAATGAATAAGGAGAATCACTTTAAAGAAAAAGAAAGATGAAGAAAAATAATTTCTTTACCTTTCTGCATTCAGATAAGGAGGATTCTATATGTTTGCATGCCCATATTAGCATTCTTGTATTTTGTTTTATCTCAGTTTAATGAAGGCTCTCCTAGTAAGTTACATTACTTGGATATAAAGAAAGTATATCTGTAATTGTAATTGTTATATTGTATTAATTGATATTTACTTAATTCTTTGAAAATAATGTTCATCTACCTTTGTTTGATTTCATTGGAACAGATTGCAACCTTCTCAAGGCATGTATTGCAAATAATTTGGGAATGACAAATCTTTTCTCCTTATTATAGGGCATTCCTAAACGAGTAACTGATGAGGTGTTCATAGCAATGTCAAAGGCACTCAATTTCATCAACCCTGATGAACTTTCAATGCAATGTATATTGATTGCTTTAAACCGATTTCTTCAGGTGCAATCATTTCCTTTTCTCAAACATTATTCCACTAGCATTAGCGTGCATTTGACAAGGTCATTTCATTCCCAATATAATATTTGAATCAGTGAGGTTTAAATTCAGTTTATTTCACATACATGGTTTGTGGAATTTGGGATCAAGTTCTTCTCTCGCGTGCACAAACATACTCTGGTTTCTTGAGGGGTTTTATTTTTCTATATCTAAACTAAAGGATGACAATTACTTTCAAAATGTAACTCAACTGATTATCACATTAAATTCTTCAATAGGAGAAGCATGGTTCTAAGATGGCTTTTTTGGATGGCAATCCCCCCGAAAGACTTTGTATGCCAATTGTTGATCATATTCAGTCCTTGGGTGGTGAAGTTGTTCTCAATTCTCGTATTCAAACAATTGAGCTAAATGATGATGGCACAGTGAAGAGCTTCTTACTGAATAATGGGAAGGTGATTGAAGGGGATGCTTATGTATTTGCAACTCCAGGTATTTGTTTTTCTTATTTTGCCACTGTATTAATTACTTGCTTGTCTGGCTTTCTTAATCACCGCTTCTTCACATCTTTTAGGAATTCTTTTTCTTTTTTGAAACAGTTGATATTCTGAAGCTTCTTCTGCCTAACAACTGGAAAGAGATTCCATATTTCCAGAGATTGGAGAAATTAGTTGGAGTCCCAGTAATAAATGTTCACATATGGTCAGTAATGGCTTTCAGTGTTGAAAACTGTGTCTGTGCATGTGTTTTGCTCCAATTTTTCATTAAATTAGTACTGTCATCATTATTTCGTTTTGGTGTCTAATATACTAACACTCTAATTTTATTCACTGAAAGTATTGAATAGAAATCTGTGCCAATTGTTTTAAATTGTGTCAATGACAAAATTTATAATTTATATTCTCATTCCAATCGAATGATTGTAATAGTTTTTGTCAATCAAAATTATGAAGATAAGAGAGTTGTGGGAACCCATTTTAATATGTAAAATAATGTCACTATCTCTAACTGATACCTCTCATAAAATTGATATATCTTTTCAAAAATCAGAATAAAAAGAACAAAATTAATTCGGAATATTGGTAAATGATAATTATATTATTAGCTCCAGTAGTGTGGTGACATACTCTATATGTATCGTATTTGCAGGTTTGACAGAAAGCTGAAGAACACATATGATCACCTTCTCTTTAGCAGGTCTTCCTCACACTTTGAAACACTTGTGATGTCCATAAGGGATAGAAATGCTGTTCACTTAATATCTCTTCTGGTTTTTGTGATACGTGAATGCTTATATGTACCTCTGTGCTTCATAAGGTTCATGTATTCTTATTATTCTTTCCTCTAGTTGGCAAGTTAGGTAAATATTAGCATAGAAATGATTAATAAGGGATAAGCACATTTTTCATTATAATATTGCAAAATGACATTATGGAATCAGAAAGACTACTGAAAAGCCTTTATTTTAGTATGGAAATAGTGTAGAAGATAGCCTCTCTCCATAAATGTTTACACTTAACACTAAAATACATAATGTGTCATTTATTTGCATGAAAAATAAATAGTAACTTATGTTATGTATTATTAACATGAGAGAGACACCACCTCACTGAAGCTTGTGGCATGCCTAACCTTAGAATGGAGGAACTCCCCCCTCTTCAAACTTTGCAAAGAAAAAGTAAGGAATTAAAAATAAGAATTTATTCATGGAGTTGATAGCAGCCTACCATTTTTTTTTGTTTTGGGGGGGGGGGGGGGGGGGTTGATTGTGGGTTTTGTGTATGTGCTAGTTTTCACCAGCAATTGCGAATGATACCATCTTGTCAATTGATAAGGATAGAGAGAATTTTTTTCTCGTCATTGCGAGTGATATCATCTTGTCATTTTTGCTGTTTGAAGTATACACTTTTCCTTCTTTGCTTCCTGGTATTTGTGGATTATAAAACATTTTCATCACCTCACATTTTCTACATTTTATATTTTTGTTCATGCAGAAGTCCCCTTTTGAGTGTATATGCTGACATGTCAGTGACTTGTAAGGTAAAAGCCACTTCTCTTATGGCATTGATTTGCACCGATGTATTCCCTCAAACCATGCAAAAGTTGTGGCCTGCATGGTCTAGGCCACCATATTCCTCAACATATTTGTGTTAAAATATTAAATACAGAGACACCTAAATGAATTGAGTTAGTGCTCTCTTCGTAAATATTAAAGTCTCTTTCATCTTTCTCTGCAATAATTATTTCAGGTTTCAGCTATTTATATAATATTTTATGTTGTTGGTGATTGAATTTCATCTACATCTAGCAATTTGTCTGGCTATCATTGGAGATTGGCATGTTATTTGGGTAACTGTGTTTCACTATCTTATGCAGGAATATTATAACCCAAACCAGTCTATGTTGGAGTTGGTTTTTGCACCAGCTGAAGAATGGATTTCGCGTAGTGATGAAGATATTATTCGTGCCACAATGTCTGAACTTGCCAAACTCTTTCCTGATGAAATTTCTGCAGACCAAAGCAAAGCAAAGATTGTCAAGTACCATATTGTTAAAACACCAAGGTTTGATTGAATACCCACAGAGTTGGATTATTTACTTTATCTTCTTTTTGTTAAACATGGATTTTGGAATGTCTTTTTTGTTACTGAATTAATGACATTTATAGCCATTAGATTCAGTTGTCTTCTGAATCCTAATGGAACTGACTATATGTTTCAGGTCGGTTTACAAAACTGTTCCAAATTGTGAACCTTGTCGTCCCATACAAAGATCTCCTATAGAGGGTTTCTATTTAGCTGGAGATTACACAAAACAAAAATATTTAGCTTCAATGGAAGGTGCTGTTCTTTCTGGGAAGCTTTGTGCACAAGCTATTGTACAGGTAAAATCTGTCACAATAATGTCTATATAATTTGCAGCTGTATGATAAAAAAAATCATTAGCAATTTTGTTGAAAGAAACGTGTTCAGAATTATTGACCCAGTAGGATGAACAATGCTACATTTTGTTGTGGAAATCATATTCCATACTGCAGTTCAGCTTTTTTTTTGGATCTAGGGCTGTCATTAACTTAAAGAGTTAGTTCTTTTTTTATTTGGGGAAATTACACTTACCTCCCTTGAGGTTTGAATTAATTGCACCTGACACCCCTCTTGTATCAAAAGCTACACTCACCTCCTCTTAGGGGAGGTTAGTGTAATTTCAATCACCCTTGCGTCATAGATATAGTGATAACATTAACTTCAGGAGATGTTGGTATAATTTCTGAAAAAAGAGGTGTAGAGTGTAATTAAGTCAAATCTCATGGGAGGCCAGTATAATTTCTCCTTTGTATATTTATTTTTATTTTGTGATTGGAACATTTTTATCAAGATCCAAATAACCTAAAAACTTTTGCTCTAAGGAAAAGGCCTTAGAATTATTTTTATTTATATCTTATCTCTATTGCCCCCTCATGCAGTTGCCCCCTCATATAGTTGCTCTTTGTTTATGAACATTATTTGAAACTATAATTTTATTTGATGAATTAGTGTAATGAAAATTGAACTCTTAATTATTGGTCAAAGGAACTTTCATACTATGTCAAAGACTAGTAATCCCAAAAGCTTAAGCTATTAAGGAAAGGCTTCAGGATGAGTTTTCTTCCATCTTTAATAACTTCTGCTTCGGTTAATTTGAATGTTTTTCCTATTCATTATCTATTACACTGCTTTCATTGAGGCTTACCAAAAAATTTGCAGGATTCTGAGCTACTTGCTGCTCGGGGCCAGAAAAGTATGGCTGAAGCAAGTGTTATTTAACAAAATTAAGAATTGAAGACAAATTCTGCTAGAGAGTACAGGAGCATCCTTTCAACTCTGGCCTTTTCTGTGGTTAGAAGACTGTCAATTTCAGTCCATACAATGAAAGGTTGGGGCATCTGAAATTATAGATATTTTTTTAAAAAAAGAAAATATTGGGAGTATTCCTGTCTTGTAGAAAAATATTTTGACGATGATATGTGCAATAAAATATAGGGAAAAGCCAATATGAGCAATAGAAGCTAATGAGAAGTTAATTTTTAGATTATGTTTGGAAAACATTATAATTCAAGGAAACAACATATATTTTGAAAAAAAGTTGTTTTGGATTTTTGATATGTTTGGTAAACCCGATTAAATTAAAACAAAATAAGAAAAAAATGATTTTTAGAAAAGTTAAGAGTTTAAAGCTTATTTGAAAAGCTATTATATTATTTTGATACCAAAACATTTTTTTTCTTTTCAGCTTTGCAAAATTAACTAACATACAAATATTATTAAACTAGATTGTGATCCGTGCATTGCACGGTTGCAATTTTGTTTTAAAATTTTAATTTTTAAATTGAAAATAAATTGACAATATTTGATGCTGGAGTAGGTCATAGTCATTCTCATTATTGTTGTTTTGATAAGCAAAAAAAAAATTGATGAAGGCACAAGGGGTGCCCAAATCCAAATACAAAATCATAATGAAACATAAATTTGAAATTAACCTTCCAATGTAACAGTTACACTACCATATCTTAAATTTAAAAAATAGCTCCTGTAGAAGAACGAAGCTATCAGCTTGCCTCAATGTAGTTATGAGACCCGGATTTGAGAATCAGTTTCAACATGGTACTGCACCAAGACAACGTGAGCACCTTCCCCAAACTGACTTCTACGACCCCCATATATAGTTAGAACCGTTCATATTTCTAAATACAAAGCTTCATTATAACTCCCATCGAAAATTGTTGCCACACCTATATCAGAGAACATCACAATAGATTGGATTATCCGATTCCATCTTCCACCATAATGTAGCAACTGATAAAAATCGAGCCACTGCCCGAGGGACCATGAAAAAAAAACAGAAAACTGCAGAGGACCCCTTCCTTGCCATGGCGACAAATCTGCTCCTTGAAGTTCCTTAAAATTTTATGCTACTACTGGAATCCCATCATCACTTTACTTTGCTCGCCTACTGTGCTTTCCTTTTCCAAAGTTTCCTCTGAGAAAGAGCTTCCATACAGCTTTTGGGTTGATGCACCAGTCAATGAAGGAAAAGTTTGCCCCCTGACCTATGTCATTCAGCCATAACCAACCTCTGAATCTTATCATTTCTGTTACAACTTGGTAATCTACTTTTCCCTGTTGAAGATAATTTCATTTCTATGCATCCATAGTGACCAGGCTGTCGCAAACCAAAGTACACACCAAAATTTTTCTGATCTGTTCCCCTTCATTAACCCTGCGTGGTTACTTTAATTCTCCTTTGGGTCATTGTGAAGAACCAAATCCAGTCCAAACCAGTTATATAAGAACATACAAATGCCGAGAAAATACAAGTGAAGAATAAATGTGCAAAATCCTCATGTGAAGATTTGAAAAAAAGGCAGCCATGATCCACATCTAATCTTTAATTTGTATGCAAGTCTTAATTAAACAATCACATGTGAAGGGCCTAGTGCTTTATTTAACGCAAATATAGAAAAGAAATAGAAAGATAATAATTCTATGGTTTTTGGGCCAGCTAAGAGAGTAGAAAAAAACAAACAGAAAAACCAACGAACTAAATAGTTTCACTGATTTTTGGCTGAGGAGAGGTATTTTTCAAATCAACCAACGACTTCCAAAGGCCACTTCATAATTCAGATTTGGTATATTAATTACCTTGAGTGATAGAGACTCAATGGATCTAACATAAAAGAGGTCAATTGACTACCTTTTACAATCAATCTCACATGTTGTGTTAACTGACCCCTTATTATCACTTTTTCTAGCAAAAAATAAGTCTCCCTTTCTTTTTCAATTGATGCACTCAATTGAAGCAAATCAAAATTGTCTTCACTTTCTCGGATCCATTTTCTCAGTTAACCATATATACCCCTTACCATTTGCAATTTTTTCTAAATTCTGAAACAAAGTCACCATGAGTTATGCTAGAGGTTTTAGGATTAGAGAAAGAAGCTCAACCTAAATTGGGCTCTTCCACTCATCCAAAGACCTCTAAAGTACAATTCATCATTCAGCTTTGGTAAATTAATTACCTGGAGTGACAACGACTCAATAAATCTAACGTAAAAGAGATCAACTGACCACCTATTACAATCAATCTCACATGTTTACATGAAGAACAAATACAAAAGATGATTCATTTAATCACCAAATAGCACACAGCTATGCATAGAGGAATATATAGTCAGCTTACCATCTCATTCACACTCCTTCTCGGTGTCAGTGCCTACACCAGCTAGAAGATATCCTGCTTAAAAATGATCGTGAGTGACCTTGCACACAAAAGAATGATGTTAAACATGGAGATAACATAAAATCAATATCAAAATTTATAAATGGTTAAGAACAGTGAAAAATTATCTCAACAAAGAAACACTAAGTATTTAATTTGGGAAGGTAATTTTAAGAAACAGTTATTGAAAAACATCAGCATCTATAATGGGCAACATAAGCTAAGAGAATAAAATGAAAAGGTAAATAGCAAACGTTGCCTATAACCTTTTTAACTTCAACCAAAGAAAAATGGTCTCAGTCTATTTGTACCAAAAACTATGTCAAGTTCAGTTTGGAACTTTAGTCAATATAAGCCTAACTTACAGGAACTCCTATGCAAATTCTATCTGCTTAAATACCATAGTAAATAGAATATATCATCAAGAATATATACTCGAGTCAAAATTATATAGTAATATTACTCCACAAATGCATATTATGTTACAGGAAGCAAAGAGAACATGATCTAACAAATACTGCTTCTAGTGATTGGGAAGTTTGGACGTGGGCATCTTCTGGAGAATTTAAAAGTCATATAATTATTGAATTGCTGAGGATCAAAGAATGATAAAATTGGAATCATGGGTAAATAGAAAAAAGCACCTGCATTTATGAAAGCAAAAGAAAGAGATATAACATGTTCTTGTTGATTCTGATTGCAATTGCATGACAGAGAGGTTGACAATCTTTTTTCCAGAGCAAGCAGGTTCTGTCTTGTCGCACCCTTTTGTGGCAATTCTCCCTCAACTGCAAAAATAAAACAAATCAACCTTTCTGGTTCTGGGAATTGATACATTACATTAACATACATATACACATACACTTTGTAATATTTAATTGGGTTCCCATCCCATCGACAAATAACAAAGAAAGCAACTTACCCAAGCAGAGGCAATTAATGTGTGAAAATAGAAATAAAGGAAGATAAGAAAAGTAGACTAAAAATCTTAATTTTGCGAAAAACAACAACATTAGAAAGGGAATAGAATAGTGAAGAAAGGACCTTGCGTTTCCAGAATTGGTAGTTGTTGAATTGTGAATCAGATTTCTTGAATCGGAATGGATGTTCTGCACTTTTCTTCGGATGCACTGATGTGTCTTGGACCCGGCTTCATGATGAGCACCCCAACGGGCTACCAATCGTTCCTAATTTGACCATAAATAATGTGTCACGATTATAGGATTTTGGGGGCGGTTTGGCGGCGGTGGAGATCGGAGATGGTGTTTCCCTCATCAACCTTTGGGTTTAGGGTTTAGGCAAGTATGATGGGAAGCCGTTGTCGCGAGGAAGGAGGTTAGGTCGAGGTCTACGTGTTCGTAAGAGCGGAGAATGACGACGGTTTGCGATGGAGGCACATCAGTGGACGCTCAGAGGGAGGAGTTGGGCAGCAAGTGGAGCTGCATTTGTCGTAGTTGGTCGCGCGTGTTCTGGATGTCGTGAAATTAAGAGAGAGACATAGCGGGTGGAAGAACTGAGAAGTGATGAGGGTAAATTCTTAAGTCAAACACGTCAGATTATCAGTGACGTGGTACAAATGCTATGAGATGGCAAAAAATTAGATGAGATGTCAATGTCACAGCTCGCGACTCTGTTTTAATAAATTATAAATAGATAAATAGATTATATAAATAATTTCTAATTTATTATATAAAAGTGTTTATTTTACACAATCCA
This sequence comes from Ammopiptanthus mongolicus, assembly GCA_039655645.1. Classification (NCBI taxonomy): domain Eukaryota; kingdom Viridiplantae; phylum Streptophyta; class Magnoliopsida; order Fabales; family Fabaceae; genus Ammopiptanthus; species Ammopiptanthus mongolicus. Next base: position 28,473 of record JBCIVQ010000043.1, read on the forward strand.
AATGAAATAAATTATCTTAAAATCTCTTTTCAACAAACATGTTTAAATATAAAATTGATTTTATTATAATTAATTATAACAATACTTAATCAATTATTGAATTAATCAATTTTTCATAGCTGATCTAAACACACCATTAGTGTGGCCAACACCTGATAAGTGGGTGCTTTGTTATCCCTGTAATTAGTCCAGCCGTCTATGTAATGGAATGAAGGGGTACTCACAAGGCTGCATTTTATCTTGTATATTCTGTTGAGTTCTGTTTTATTGGTGTAATTTCTTGTATGTCATGTGAGTCTACATTTGTCAGAACCTTTCTTTGAGTAACAAAATATTCACAGAAGGGCACATGTGGAGCGAATTAGCTAATCTGAGTACTGGCATTGAACGAAGGAGATGGATTTTGTAACGCCCTTCGTTAATCCAAATTAATAATTTAAATAAAATTAAGAAAAATAAATTTTTTTTCTTAAATAAACTCTGAATAAATACTTAATATAATATTAGTCTAAAATAATTATTTACATTAATTCAAAAATCGAATAACATAATCAGTGTCAAAATTTCAAAACAGGGCGTCTACAACATCTCGTATAAGAAAATAACTAAAAGATAATAAAGGTCCTCCTGGCATATGCCATACAATACTAACCAAGCTCTAAAGCTAAAGAGATAGTCTTCAAAACGTCTGGCTGCTCAACAGGGACATCCTCAGGCTTTGAAAACAATACTACTAATGAGATATAAAATCCCAGTGAACAGAAATACAGTTTAAACGGTTTTCACAAAAGCATTGTTCTCAGCCGGTGCAGTAACCGGAAAAAACTATCCATGATACCCGCTATTTTCAAAATAATGTATAGTAATAATAATAATAATAATAATAATAATAATAAATAAATAATATAAATTATTATTGACAGTAACAATCATCATTAATACATCATAAATAAAATATGACAAAATCTCATATATCAAACAATCTCAAATATTCTCATATGTCATATGACTTTCAAACTGCACATAACAATGGCGTCCCATTGCCTACCTTACTCATGAAGGTATTTCGATGTCACATTCTCTTCAGTGACATTACTCATTTCGATATCAACCATTGTACACTGGTGGTATTACTCATTTCGACATCCCAACATGTGGCGATGTTACTTTCGATACCCCATCATGGCGGTATTTCATATTTCGACACCCCAAATCATTGGCAGTGTTACTTTCGATACCCCTATCATAGGCAGTATTGCAGCAAACAACATCCAACATATTAACAGTTATTGAATCATGCCAATATCACAAATATCGTCAAATAGTGCATATATAACATATCAATTCAACCAAATCACGTATGTATCATATATATCATAGCATCAATTTCAATAATAACCATTTAATTAACAGCAGGAACACCTTAGAAGGAAAACCCCCAAATTTGTAAAATCAGGATTAGACCAAACGCATGATTATTTTCCAAAAACGCATTTTGAAAACATAACCCAAACCCCAAATCAATTTGCATCATGAAAAGGGTGAGAAAGAGTATTTCTACTCACCTCTTGAAGACCTCCAAGAATCTTTACTAAGATGTTTTAGGGTGCAAAAAAGGTTCCTAGCCGCACTATGGTATTATAAGAAGTTATATATATAGTGTTGCACTGATTCCCTATTTTTAAACCTATTTTTAACGCATCCTGACATAGAGACTGATTTTTGAATTAAGTTTTAGATAGAGTCTTTGAATAAGTTTTAGATAAAGTGTAGTTAGAGTTTGTTATTAAATAAGTTTTAGATAACGTCTAGACAGAGTTCTGTTATTGTTGCAGATTTTAATTATCTTTTATCATTTCTAATTAATTCAAAGGCCCAAAACATGCAGTCGAAGCCTCCCAAAAATTATCTAATTTCTCTAACGTTATTATCTCCAATTAATTTTAATTTTAGGATGTTATAGATTTGGAGCAGAAACTCAACCGATTCGTATCAACTTACTTGTAACATTATTCATAGGGACTGAAGTAACTAATATGAATTTTGAGACAAAAACATATACACTAACAGTTTCTAGGTATGCTTAAAAATTATTCTAAACACACTTTTTCTTTCTTTGGTGGAACATCTGCATCAAAGCCCAGGAAACTATAACCAAACTAAACTACAAGAGATCTATCAACAACTGAGGGAAGGTAATAAATGCCTATTTACTATAACGTGCTCCTCCCATTTTCCATTTCCTTCTCCTCTATACCCCTTCTATGCAAGGTCTTTTACGAATCTTTCCTTAGACCATTTTTTGTGTGCCTATTTTACTACACGGAGGTCATAAATCTTGTAAACAAGGTTCTGATTTGATTCACAGTTTTAACTTTCTTCAAATCTTTCGACAAATGTCCAAATGAATTTGCTTCAAATCTTCTCTTTCAAAGAATGTCCATTGAATTAGCTTCTAATCTTCTCTTTCAACAAATGTGCAATGCATTTGCTTTACATCGTCTATTTAAAACCTACAATAACGAAGGAAGGTGATAAATGCTCGTGGAACAAATTTTATCCAAATATAGCATTATTTCTCCGCTTTTTTTGGCTTATTTTCACTATGCTTTCAAGTGATGTGGCAATGTACTATAATCAATTTGTTCTTGCTAGCAGTTTTGGTTTGCTACCTACTCTGATGCTATGGTATGAGAGGAAGGTACAAACTTTTTAAGTCATCCAGTGGATTGCTTCTATGTTAGGCTGCATTAAATAGGTGTGTTCATCAACCGATCCAAATCAATTCAAACCGTAAAAAACCGAACCGAAAAAATCGAAAAAATCGAAAACCGAAAAAATCGCTCTTTTTTTTTTCATTGGATTGGATTGGATTTTGGATCTCCTAGTGAAAACCAATTCAATCCAATCCAAACAGACCTACTATATACATATACTATTATTTTTTAAATTATAGTACTACTTATACTTAAGCATTTTATGAACGAACACTCTCATTCTCTTTAATATTTTTGTTGTAATTGTCAAATACTAGATGTATTGGAATTTGTATAGTTATTCATGTACCTAGGAATCAATAATTATTCATTTACTAGAAGATTTCATGCATATACTTAGGAACTAGAACTACATTAATTCTAATATATATTGGTTTAATGTTGATTTTCGACTTAATATAACTATGTAACGATATATCGGTAAAAACCGAATTATTTAATCCAATCCAAACCACATTTGATTGGATTGGATTAGATCGGATTTTTTTAAGGAAGCAAACCGATCCAATCCAAACCGCAAGTTGTTTCCATCTTTGGATCGGATGGTTTTTTGGTTCAAAACCGATCCAATCCAATCCACGAACACTTCTAGCATTAAATAGCCAAATGAAGGCCGCTTTTATGGTGCTACCCATCGATTGGGGAGCTTCTGTGATGCTCAGCTTATCTACCATTGGATGTGTCATCTTGAAAAATGAATGGTTAATAAGGTATTACCTTCCACTTGTTGAACCAGTCAACAATCAAAGTATAAGTAACTGTTAAAATTTTTGTACTATAAGTTGCTGTACAGTATTATATTTATATAAGTCCCTCTATATTTTATATAAAAGTTGTCATGTATGTTTATATTTAATTATATATCCCTTATTATATTAAATTTAAATTTTCTTATGATATGAAATTATTGTCATCTACTTCGTTTGTAGAAGATCAGAGCAAGGCGGCGCGATTGGTTGTGTGTGAGTTGGACGCCGGCTGACTAGCATGGTGGAGCTTGGGTCTCTTGCGGTAGAGGGGGTGGAGAACGTGACGGTTGGAATTGTGGAGCCGCGGGTGCGCGGATGGCGAGGATGGCAAATTGGTGGTGAGCGGGGTGGTGAGCGGCGGATCTGATCGAGCTAGCTGGTCACATCGGGGCCGNTATCCATACATAAATCTTATAGTCCTTATCTATATTCCATACCAAAATTTATATATATTTATTTTTTAACACAGAGAATTTTTTTATAAATTAAAACAAAGAAAGAATGGAGAACAGCAGAGACCATTTACATATTAAGTCTTATCTAGTCCAAGTTGATAATTTCACTAGAAAAAGAAATAGTTTCACTCTCTGTTAAAAGAGATGGTCTTACTTAAAAGAGTTTGGTAACAAAAAGGATAATAAGATTTAGTAAACTTGTAATTAAACCATGCAATCATTGTATAGATACGACTTTCAAAACAAACTTACCAATAAATATCAGAGCAAACTAAGAAATCAATTTCACCTTGATCTTTGAGTAAGCACATACAAATAAAAAGTAAATTTTTTTTCTTTTCAGTCTTTGACAAGAAAATGTAAGTTTGTTAATATTTGACAAACCATTAATCTATATGGGAATAAATCCATAGGGTATATTATTTGAGATTTAATTTTGGTCATTTGAGAAAAACCTGAAATATTCAAGCAAGGTGATTTTCTAAAAGAAAGTTATATAACAAAAATTACAACATGAATTAAAAATTAAGCATATATATAAACACCTTTAATACAACATCCACTTTTTATTGTTTTCCATCTACTATTACATCTTTTTTTTTTCTTCTAAGACTCATCTCCTTAGAAATAATGATCTATTCTTAAACAACAATAGTCAATCATCACATAATTCTCTTGATCCTAAAGAGATTGCAATTCCTAGTCTAAAACTGCTCTCAGTTAATCTGTTTTCTAAGGTCATTACCATTCCAACCTATTCAATTTCAAGCTTAAAGCATTTAATGTTCCATTGAAATTCATGTCCATAAACCCTTCTAAGATATTCATCTCTAGCACTAATATGCAAGGATTTTCCATTTAAAGCCTCTGCCACTACATTAGCTTTTCCTTAACTGTACTTCTACTCAAATTCATAGTCCTTAAGAAATTTCATCCACCTTCCTTGCCTATTTTTAATTCTATTTTTTTTTCTAACAATTATTTAAGGCTCTTATGATCATTAGAAACTTCGATTTTTTTCCATATAAGATTTTTCCTTTCCTAGTCTGTTGAAACACAAGCACACTAGAGAGAAATTGAGAGGAAGAAGAAAGTGATATACTTGAATGAAAAAATTTATTCACATCACTTGTACACTTGTACACACTTACACATATGCACCTACTATTTATAATAGTGTTATACATTCACACTTAACAAACTAACTATCTAACCACTTCACTAACTAACTCTATCAATACTAATTTAATATACCTAATCTGAATTATTTCCAACACACCCCTTTAATTCAGATTAGTTAAAAACACAATTTTCCTAGATCCCATTGCTGGAAGCATATTGACCTAAATACACGAGGAACACCAATATCAATTTCCCTAGCAAATCTACCGAACTCACCACCACATCATCCACTCACATCATCATACTCACCACCCAGTAAAGAAATTGGGCCAACACCTTGGACAAAGCAATCCACATCCGAATGGTTCTTGAATGAGATGAGTAAATTATTGAATGCTACAATCCTGTCAAGCTTCTCTACAACTTGACTAACCTTGGAAACACGCTTCTTTTCTTTCTCTTTCAACCATTCAATAAAATTGTCGATGATCACTAGACAGGACCAGGATTGACTAAAGTCATAACCTTGAAGATCTAGCATGTTTACCTCTTTAAAGAAACGATAGAAACTTCTCCACTGATCTATGCTTAGAGCGCCATACTCGTTTTGGATCTTTAAAAACTCAATTAATGAATCGACTTTAGTAGGGAATAAAAGTCTCAGAACAATATTCAACATCTCACAAGCAGTCTCAATATCCAGAGTCCTTTGCTTATCTTTTTGAGGCAACTCTTCAGAGTTCTGACTATCTCCAACTTCTAAGTTCATCTTGTGATCAGTAAGATCACTACCCATTTCAGCGCTCCCATCATTTATCTGGTTTTTCGTCTTCGCCATTGATGCCACCTTTCTTGACGGCCCATCACCCGCTGATAAAGAACTTGCGCCTGGCGGCTTCGGCGGTGGCGACAACGGTTGTGATGCGTTGTCCAACTTGCCTTCTAGGGTTGTCCTCGACGGCCTCGCAGCCTCCACCGTTGCTGCCATCAACGAAGATTCATGCTCTTCTTCTTTTTTCTCGAGGTCGCAGTTGTTACTCCTCAAAATCACATCTTTCATCTTCTGCTTGCCACTCATTTCAGCACCTCCATAGACTTTGTGCAAGATTTCCCATGCTTCTTTAGCACTCTTTGCTGTGGAAATCTTTTCAAGTTGAGCAAAATCCACCCATTGATGGATAATAAAGAGAGCTCTACAATCTCTCTCACAGGCTGCACTGTCAGCCTCATCCTGCACAACATCACCACCACTTCTGATACATCTTGGAAGCTGAAGATCACTTTCATCCTCGCAACCCACTGGTTGAAGTTCTTGCCATCAAGAATTGGCAAGGAAACCGGAAAATCTTTATCAAACCCAAGCACAACAGCCATGGACATACCCTCGTAGGTCCCTAATCGTATAGTTCTAGATACCATGTTGAAACACAAGCACACCAGAGAGAAATTGAGAGGAAGAAGAAAAGAGATACACTTGAAGGAAAAAATTTATTCACATCACTTTTACACTTGTACACACTTACACATACGCACCTACTATTTATAATAGTGCTATACATTCACACTTAACAAACTAACTACCATCTAACCACTTCACTAACTAACTCTATCAATACTAACTAATATACCTAATCTGAATTATTTCCAACATAGTCAACTTGATCAGAAGTAAGGCTAGCCTAAAGAATCCATTTATAGATTCATATAATACGCTTTCAATTCTAGGAACTTCTCATGTCTATCATTGTCTTAGGCTTCTCATCCTTTCTCTGCATCCACTTTACTAAAGTCAACCACCACTCCACCCAACTGATCTAAGATCATCTATCCTAGGCAAAAATACCTATCCTTAATGGTTACTTTGATCGATTATCTAAGGTCCTCACAAAGGTTCATACTCCCATCATTCTTCTTTTTTTTTTTTTTTTTGAAGCACTCAAAACGTATCACAAAATTAAACATATTTCTTAACAAAAAATAAAGTAGGATTTGATGCATGCTATAATCGAATAATAATGAATTAGATTCCAAATAATAACAATAATAACAGCAGCAACTTCGAATAAATTGTGAAAAGATACATCAGGGTAAGAAAGTTTTTAATTCCAAATCAATATGGCTTTACTTAAAACAAACAAACACTGGCACAAAAGGATATTTCTATTTATGAATTGAAGACTCAATGAAGCAAAAGGAAGTTAAAAAATGAATTCAAATCAAGTGAGACTTTCTTTGGTAATTTTGCTATAAAGAAGAATATGCACACAAAACGATAAATAAAAGTAAAACTATTTATTTTATTTTTAAAATATAAGGAATATACGTCTACCAAAAAAATGTATCAAACGACATAAAAAATATATTTTAAGAATATAATCTTAAGAATTAACAACCTTAAAATTCCAATTTTTTTTTTTAATAATAGACAATTCACGTGTAAAAACTCACTTTCTAACGACTTCTCTAATTGTTTCTTAGGCTCATTTAACTCTAGGGTGTTATTCTATAAAGCGCTATTGACACGGGTTCACTTCTAAGTACTAAATCTATATTAAACTCAACTCCCATGTTGGATGTAAGGTAGGGACCTCTTTAGGGAATACATCTAGAAACTCACTGACAACAGGTAATGTCGTTATATCTCTTTCAACCTCTATCTTAGCAGAAAAGAGAAGTATGGATGCTTGAGCACTTATTACGATGGACAATTGACGCCAGAAAATTAAGGAACAGAGAACTCAAATAGACATAGGTTGTGATCTGACAAAAACAGTTTTATCAAAATAGTTTATGACAACATGATTTTAGATAACCAATATATACCAAGAATGACATTTATCGCCAATATAGACAACCAAACAAAATTGACATTATAAGACATATCTTCATGCACCAGGGAACAATTTAAACAAACAATAGAGGTAACTATCCCATCATTCGCAAGAGTAGAAATACGTAATTCAAAAGGCATCTTAGAAAAAGACAAAGACAGATTTTCACACAAGCATGTGATATGAAGGAATGATTGCTTCTGAATCAAACAACATGATAACCTCTTGTTATAAGAACAATTTCTCTTTGGCTTCTCAAGCTTCTGCAGCACCTGAGCTGTCCCGGAAAGATAGCGGTTCATCCTTCGAAAAAGCGATAATCCCACATACTGAGGTTCTTAGGATGCTACCACCCCATATCCCCTCATATGACAAAGAGTCTCTGTCTGCTCTTGCACATCTATGGCCACACGATCCATAGCTGTTACAAGTGCATCATTCATCCCTCGCCTATTAGTCGTCATAAATCTGCTCACTACCAATGAAACACTGAGTTGGTCAGGCTCAATATCCCAAAGCATAGTATGCAGCATCTACAACTCTAACAAGCATCCTATGCGCCCAAGTTTTGATTTTTGAAAAACCCAATAACCACAGTCCAATTTAGGATTGAACTGCTCTGATACCAAAAATGTAACGCCCTTCGTTACATTAGTAACCCAAATTAATAATTTAAATAAAACAAGGAAAATAAAAATTTTCTTAAATAAATACTGAATAAATACTTAATATAATATTAATCCAAAATAATTTTTTACATTAATTCAAAACCGAAATAACATAATCAGTTTCAAAACCTCAAAATTGGGCGCTATAACATCTCGCATAAGGAAATAACTAAAAGATAATAAAGTTCCTCCTGGCATATACCATACAATATTAACCAAGTTCTAAAACTAAAGAGATGGTCTTCAAAACGTCTGGCTACTCAACAGGGACGTCTTCAGGCTCTGAAAACAATACTACTAATGAGATATAAAATCCCAATGAACAGAAATACAGTTTAAAAGGTTTTCACAAAAGCATTGTTCTCAGCCAGTGCGGTAACCGGAAAAACTGTCCATGGTACCCGCTATTCTCAAAATAATGTATAGTAAAATAATAATAATTATATAAATTATTAGTGACAGTAAACAGTCATCATTAACACACAATAAATCAAATATGACAAAATATCATATATCAAATAATCTCAAATATCCTCATATGTCATATGACTTTCAAACTGCACATAACAATGGCGTCCCATTGCCTACCTTATTCATGAAGGTATTTCGATGTTATCTTCTCTTCAGTGACATTACTCATTTCGATACCAACCATTGTACACTGGTGGTATTACTCATTTCGACATCGCAACGTGTGGCGATGTTACTTTCGATACCCCATCATGGCGGTATTTCATATTTCGACACCCCAATTCATTGGCAGTGTTACTTTCGATACCCCTATCATAGGCGGTATTGCAGCAAACAACATTCATCACATTTAACAGTTATTGAATCATGCCAATATCACAAATATAATCATATAATTCAAATATAGCATGTCAATCAACCAAATCATATACTAATCATTCATATCATAGCATCAATCTCAATAATAAACATTGAATTGACAGCAAAAACACCTTAGAAGGAAAACCCCCAAATTTAGAAAATCAGGATTTGACCAAACGCAAGATTATTTTCCAAAAAACATATTTTTGAAAGCATAACCCAACCCAAGACAACTTGCACCATGGAAAGGGAGAGAAAGAGTATTTCTACTCACCTCTTGAAAACCTCCAAGAATCTCCAATCGTACCCCATGGCGAATCCTAGATGTCGCCTTCCTCAAACATGAATCTCCTTTTCCTTTTCCTTCTTCTTCATCTTCTTCTTCTACCTCTTCTTGTTGTTGTGGTTATTGTTGTTGTTATTCTCCTTCCAACTCATTGTTTGTTGCCACCCCATCTCCCAAGCATGAGGATGCTCCACAGCCATTACTAAAGTGTTTTAGGGTGCAAAAAGAGTTTCTAGCCGCATTAGGGTGTTATAAGATGGTATATATATAGTGTTACACTGGTCACTTATTTTTAAACCTATTTTTAACACATCCTGACTTAGAGCATGGGCGTGCTCTTGCTTGGCACGGCCGTGCCAATCCGCGTCAAAGTTTGTATAATTTTTGATACGGGTGTGCTATTAGTTAGCACGGACGGCTCAGACCATGCTCTATCGGCACGGGCATGCCGAACATGAGCACGGGCGTGCCAAACAACGTCAAATATTGTTCATTTTTCGACATGGGCGTACTAACAATTAGCACGGCCGTGCTCGTCTGAGTAAGGGCGCACTCAATCGAGTCAGGACACGCATGTGAGCACGGGTGTTCTGATATTTACCACGGGCGTGCTCATGTGCCAGCAAGTGAATTTCCCTTAGAAAATCACTCTTAACCACTTTTAATTATTTTTAATCACTTTTATTTACTTCAAGGGCTTAAAACATATATTCTAAACCTCCTAGAAACTCTATAATAATCCTAATATTATAATCTCTATTTATTTTATTTTTTTAGGATGTTACAGCTCTCGTTGTTGTCCCTCCTGCTGCTGGTCATCCGGTGGGAGCTGCTTCTGCAAAGCAGTAGGTGTCTCAGGTGGGAGTACCTGGAGGACAACCTGCAAGATCTGGTGCTGTGACTCGACTTGACCCCTCAACTGCTGGTTCTCCTCCCTAGCCTTGCGGGTAGTATCCTCAATGGCAGCTAACTGCTGTCTTAGCGCATCCAGCTCCTCTAAATCCTGGGAGCGACTGGAGGATGAATGTGACGGCTGCATGAGGCTAGGATCTCCTCGTCGGAAACCACGAATGAGGTCTCCCACCCCGTCAATCTACCCCTTCTTCTTGCGCCCGACCACATCCAACCAACACTGGGTCTGAAGTCTCTGCTCCTCGACGGTGCAAGATGCAGCATCCTCCATAGCCTGAGATAACCTGGTGTCAAACTATTCCTATTATTCATAAACAGAAACATCATGCCATAAATATATATATATATATATATATATATATATATATATATATATATATATATATATATATATATATATATATATATATATATATATATATATATATTAAAACAATATCAAAATAAAAAAAATGAAATAGAATTCAAGAAAAGGACTCACCACTGTCCGCCAGGACCTCTCATCGACGAACTCGCCGATATCCTTCCGTGTATGAGTCTACTCAAAGAGCTCGTCGATATGTACGGGACGACCAAGCTCCTCTGACTGTAAACAAAAGCACAAGTAATAGTTAATAAATAAATATATAAGTATTACATTAAAAACAAACTCTTAAAGTGTAATTTTTTTAATATACGTACCATCCTAAATGCGTGATCATGCTGGGAGATGGAGCCACCAATGTGCAGCCTCCTGCCTTTTTTAGACGCTCAATTTTTCTTTGCCCGTTCACACTTAGCTTTATAAGCAGCTGTACCCTAGTGCTCGTTTAAACGAGCCCGGACATGTTCCCCGATCCAGTCCGGACGCTGACAGGAGTCCTGAGCGTTCCTGAGCAACTCTGAGAGTCTGTGAAAGGTTAACTCAGAAAGCGATGGCGCTTAAGTCCTAATTGAAAGGTTACTGACCGCCCAATCCATCGGTAACGTGTATCCATTGATCGTACCGACTGACACATTCGTCTGTAAATTGAAATAATATATGCGCATTAATGTTGGTGTTACCGACGGCCTATCCGTCGATAAAGTGAACCAGATAGCCAATGGAATAATCCGACGGTAATCATAAAATGACTTTACCAATGGCGTATCTGTCGGTAAGCATCCCTTGTAAATTTTGGCGCATAAACGCGCCAAAATTACCTACAGATAGAGCGGTCGGTAAAATCTTTTACACATACCGACAGATCATTCTGTCGGTAATGTGGGAAATTCTAAACGTTAGGTTTTCAGCAACATTACCAATGGTAATGCGTACTTTACCGATAGAGTCATGGCTGTCGGTAATAGCCCTTCGGTAATAAGCATTATTCTTGTAGTGTGGACTCTTAATTTTTGAACCAAATTGGGTAATATAAATAAGGAGTAAATCCAAAGATATTACCTAGAATACTCCAAAATATTCCAAGATATGGTAAAGATATTATAAAATACTTTCATATGTCAAATTAAGATAGTCATCCATCACATATTAAAATATGCATATTTACAACACTTCCCCTTGGATGACTATACACTATGAATATGCCATGTTAAAACTTTGCTAAGAAAAACCAATGGCATAAAAACTTAGCTAATAGGAATCGAGAGTTGGGCCAGCTGGTACCAAAAAGGGAGAATAGACCCAAGGTTTGGCAAGTCTACTATAGGAAACATAACAACAAAAATAGATGGGCTGAGCTGGCAAGAGAGGGAGGGGAATGACATGTAATGAGTTAGTTATATAAGGAATAAGAGAGAGGGGAGAGGATTTATCAGGAATTCTGTTATAGTGAGAGAGTGGATCACCAAGAGTTTTCTATGGTGAGGGAAGCCATTTGGCTTGGGCTGGTAGATACCCATCTATCATATTTTCTTCCTTTTTCTCTGTTATTTCCTTGTTTTCCAATACAAATTTACAGTATTATTCAGTCCTTATTGTTCAGAACCTATCAATTGGTCCGACCTGCCAAATCCGAGAGGGAAGTGATTCGTAGATACCACCAAAAATGACTGAGTGTGTGGACATTTTGGAAGCTCAGATGAGCCATATGAGAGCCGAAGTAGGTGAAGTCAAGGGAGCAATTTTGTTGCTCGTGGACCAACTTCAAAAGCAAAACACAATGCTGTTGGAGTTGAGCAAGGCGGTGGGGAAGAGAAGAGCTAATGGTCCATGAGCAACAGAATTGCTCACATGACTTCACCCACTTTGGCTCTCATATGGCTCATCTGAGCTTACAAAATGTCCACACACTCAGCCATTTTTTGTGGTATCTACGAATCACTTCCCACTCGGATCCGGCAGGTCGGACCAATTGATAGGTTCTGAACAATAAGGACTGAATAATACTGTAAATTTGTATTGGAAAACAAGGAAATAACAGAGAAAAAGGAAGAAAATATGATAGATGGGTATCTACCAGCCCAAGCCAAATGGCTTCCCTCACCAGAGAAAACTTTTGGTGATCCACTCTCTCACTATAACAAAATTCCTGATAAATCCTCTCCCCTCTCTCTTATTCCTTATATAACTAACTCATTACATGTCATTCCCCTCCCTCTCTTGCCAGCTCAGCCCATCTATTTTTGTTGTTATGTTTCCTATAGTAGACTTGCCAAACCTTGGGCCTATTCTCCCTTTTTGGTACCAGCTGGCCCAACTTTCGATTCGTATCAATACCAACCCCTATAGTAGTAGCCTTGTCCTCAAGGCTGAAACAGGGAAACTAGTTACTCAAATTCTCTTCATCCTCCCATATAGCATAGACCGCTTCCAAGCCTTTCCACTGCATTAAATATTGTCCATCTTTGTTGCTAGCCTTTATAACCCTATTTGTAATCAGGTTTGGGTTAAATGTGTCTCTAGTTAGACCCAATGAAGTTTGAACTTGAATCAGACTAGTTGAACTAGTCTTAAGAAAATGTGAGCTGAAGCTAGGTGCCAAGCTCTGTTTTATTCTTTGAGCAACAGATAGCTGCCTACGCAACCTTAGCTTCAAGAAACCCCACTCCCAAATTGACAATGCATGCAACTTCCTGTTCTTAGCTATACAAAGCTTCATTTGCTCCTTTATCAAGCTATGAAAAGAAATAACTTCCGTGCTATCTTCTTGACCTGCCTAAGACATAACCAGATTACCCATTTGACCCCTAATCTCTACTGAAGTCAAGGGAACAATTCTGTTGCTCGTGGACCATGAGCCTTTCTCTTACCTACCGCCTTGCTCAGCTCCAAAAACATTGTGTTTTGCTTTTGAAGTTGGACCACGAGCAACAGAATTGCTCCCTTGACTTCACCCACTTCGGCTCTCATATGGCTCATCTGAGCTTCCAAAATGTCCACACACTCAGTCATTTTTGGTGCCATCTAGAATCACTTCCCTCTCGGATCCGGCAGGTCGGACCAATTGATAGGTTCTGAACAATAAGGACTGAATAATACTATAAATTTGTGTTGGAAAACAAGGAAATAACAGAGGAAAAAGAAGAAAATCTGATAGATGGGTATCTACCAGCCCAAGCCAAATGGCTTTCCTCACCAGAGAAAACTCTTGGTGATCCACTCTCTCACTATAGCAGAATTCCTGATAAATCCTCTCCTCTCTCTCTCTTATTCCTTATATTACTTACTCATTACATGTCATTCCCCTCCCTCTCTTGCCAACTCAGCCCCTCTATTTTTGTTGTTATGTTTCCTATAGTAGACTTGCCAAACCTTGGGCCTATTCTCCCTTTTTGGTACCTGCTGGCCCAACTCTCGATTCCTATCATTAGCGAAGGAAAAGGAGTACAATATTCATAGTAACATGCCTCCCCTCAAAATACATCAATTATGGAAAATCTTTTAATTGGCACATTACAATGTTACGCACGTGCTTCTTGAAAATTGCAGTTGGAAGTGGCTTTGTGAATAAATCTATTGGGTTGTCACTTGAGCGAATTTTGAAAATATCAACATGACCTTTCTTTTAGAGTTCATGAATACCTTTCTTTTGTGAACCAACTGATGGTAGAAGCCTCTGGACTGAATTCTACACCTACATGGTAGAAGATTATCCCTCAACAAGCATTGCAACGGGGTTAGACTTGACTAATATGCTATTGAGGGATTTCATTGACCTTTTGCTTCAACACGACAAACAAATCACAAATTATGATTTGGCAGAATTATCATTGGACATAACTGGGGATGGCAATTTTATCTGTACCCGCAGATAAAATCCAATGCGGGTATGGGGCGAGGGGCTTAATGGGTACCCACGGAAAAATAAACGGGTATTTGTAATACCGGTTTCTAACGGGGCGGGGTGGGCATTGAGGTACCCGTGCCCGCGGGTACCCTTAACTCATTCGATCACCTTCTCATCCCTGCTATATGCGCTGTTCACCAGTCCCAAACCCTATTATCAGAAGACGTTCAACAATCCTTATAGAACTAACTCTGTTTTGCACAAGTTTGAATATCAAACTGCTTTAAAGCAGTTGATTTTGTATTCAGAACAAAATTGAAGCATCACAAAATTACTAATGAGGACCTATTATCTACACATTGCATAACCCAATAAATGGGTCACACATACACATTATGCGCATTGTCAAACTCAATGTATGTTTTCGTTTTAAATGCATCAGCTTGGACATTCTTACTTGATTGATTTGATGGATTATTGTTGTCAGGTTGTGCCCCTCAATCGTTTTCTCTGCTTTCTTTACCATGGTTTTTGTTTGTTTTTATTAGCTCCATTTGAATTTAGTATATATAATAGAAATCTACAACTATTATTTGATGCCTAGCTGATTGCTTCTCACATTCTTGGTTTGTCAAAATTCAATTAGCTGGGTGGACAAAAAAGATTCTGATAATTGTTAATAAGAAGTATCCTTCTGATTGAGGGTTTCTGTAATCCTAAAATTATATAGTCTATAGTTTGATGGTCATCAATTTACTCTCCTCTCAGTAGTAAGATATTTGATTTGGTATAGGCTAATGTTCAGCGTGCTTCACTGCTTGATTTAAATTCATCTGGCATCCTGCTTAATGACTTAAATATCCATGGATATCTGTGATGTCTGTGGATATCCACAAAACCCGCATATACCTGTCCAACGGCAACCTGCATGGGTAACGACCGGGGATGAGCAGGGTTTTCCCTCGATGGGGTAGGGGGTGGGAGAGTGCTACACATGCCCGCCTCGCCCCATTTCCATTCCTAGACACAACTCAAGTTAATCTTGTGCCAATAATTATACGGAAAAGCTATCGGTCTAAATTCCTATTGAAGATTTGAATTCTATAGAAAAGTTAAATACTGACCAATTGTTTTATAACAACATCATTATGGATGTTATCGAGCATAATCAGAGTCCGGTTTTCTTTGTGGATGGCCCAGGAGGAACAAGTATGACATTCCTTTATCGCACTTTAATTTTAAAATTGAGAAGTAAGGGTCAAATTGTCTTAGCGATTGCCTCATTCGGTATAGCTGCAACACTATTACATGGTGGTAGAACTGTACATTCTCGATTTAAGATACCTATCTGCTAGAACAAAAACAGTGATGGTTTATGACCCTCAAAGTTTTAATGATTAACAAAATTATTACGTGCTTTTGAAATTGGTTAAAGTCCAGTGCTCACTAATCCATAAGGTCAAAAGGCCTTCATTTTATTTTGACTATAGATGACTCAGGTAAAGCACTAAGTTTCAGCGTCCAATAAGCCATACGTCAAGAATCATACTGGACTGAAAGCTCAAGTGTTAAGCGTCCAATGGACATAACGTGTTCAACAAGTTGCGTCCAGAAAGACAAGTGTTACATCCAACAAGTCTTTGGACTGAATACTCATTATCTAAAGGATAAGTTTTGTGCGTCCAATAAGACACAAATCTGGTTTATCTTTTGCGTACAATATTATTATATTGTTGGTACGTCCACTAACACCCTTTTGCAAATGAGGTGGCACTTCTTTCCCAAAGTGTTTAATCTCTTAATTGAAATATCTTTTTGGATAAGAACAAAACGAGGTACAACATAGTACACATCGAGCCACGTAAAGCAAAAGCAACAACAACAAAAGCAAAGATCAACTTGCTCTGCCACACCCTGCTATAACCTGCTATCTGTTGGTGTAAGCCCTAGTGGCCAATCTTTTCTAGATTTTTTTTGTATCATGACATTGGTTTATATTATTTATAATATGAGGCATTTCTATTTATTATGCTATCTCCTTTTATACATATAGAAAGTGATACACTCTTGTCACTGGACACATTAGTGAGACATACTTCACTCTTAAGGTCGCGCCAAACCTTTCGCCGTCAGCTAGCATAAGACGCATTCTCCATCGGACGTTTGCTCTCGTGGACTGAGTAGAGGTGCTTCCCCTGTTGCGGCATTGGTGATTCGAAGCAAGCTTTAAGGATCCTTTTGAAAGCACGCTTCAAGAGGTAAACACAATAGCCTTATGTAGGGGTGAGCATGGAACGAGTTAGGACGGGTTAGGCTTGTCCCTCACCCGGCCCTAAATGATGACCAGGCCAATTGTGTGAACCCAAACCCATCCCTAGACCTGAAGGAATCCGATGATGTGCTGGTTTGAATACGACTGGGTCAAGGAGGGACGGCACCAGGTTGACCCGATTTAATTTATATGAATTGTAATTTGCCAAACGACCGTACTGATTACTGAACTTGGATATGTAGGTTGGATCTAGCCCCAGCAAATAACTCGTGCACAACCCATTCATGTGATTCTACTCCATCCTTGAAGATTTAGTGTACCCCTATGTTTGATCTGGCTTCTCACTTGAATTGCTTGGTTCCATTCTCCAACTCCAACATGAATGCTTGCTAAATGAATGTATCGGCCACTATGATCAGGTTTTAATTCAGTCACAATTTTTCCAATCTCTTTGCCAAGCTCAAGATATTTGTGCAGGTAGCAGGCCACCAATTATTGTTGTCCATGCACAGACACATTTCTTTTCTAACTTACTAAACACTTGTAAGGCTTTTTCCATTTCACTACATTTGACATCCATGTCTATAAGAACGCAACCCAAAACCAGGTCTATTCTTATTCCTCTTTTATCAATATAGTTGTGAATCCACCTGCCTTGCTTAAGGCTTGCACATGCTGAACGAGAGCAACTTAGAGTTATACTATCAGGTTTGATGCCTGCAACCAGCTTTTTTGTGCATACCTATCCTATCAAAGCCAACTATCATGGTTGTCCAAAAGATGGCATTCTTCACTAGCATAAATTAATATTAGGGACGGATCGGGTAACCCGAAGGGTAACCTTAACCCGATATAGGGTCACTACATGGGACACGGGTTCGTCCCTTTTCTATTTCGTGTTCGGGCCAGACCAGACCCGATGTGTTCAGGTCGGGCCAGACCGGGTTCTGCTCACCCCTAGCCTTACGTGATTCTTGTTTTGTAATGCGTGATCAATGAGTATGGTTTTCTTTCGCCTTGAGACATGATTTGAAAAGAGGATTGTCTCATGAAAACCCAACGCTATCACTGTTGTACCAGAAAAGCAAACATGCTTTCTGCTCACACAAAGAAAGGAAACCTATGCACAGAGTCTAAACGGACATATTTAATACCATTCAAACCTTGAAGAGGTGAAGACAATATATGAAGACAGAAGAGCAACATTTTAAAGTTACAACCAAGTAACCAAGTCTTACAAGAATATTCATACGATTCAAAATTTTCTCTGTATGTTCAAAGTTGTAAATCTTTTTATTCTTTCATTGTAACGTTTCATACAGTTTCAAGAGCTAATCCTTGTAATATCCTTACACATAGTGAGTTAGTCAAAACTCAAAACAATCTTCAAATCTCAGATTTGGTTGAGCCTGAAGAGGGTTGTCTGTAAAAGAATACTTGGAGCCTGGAGAGGTGTAGAATACTTGGAGTTGTAAAGTCTGGCGTGACAGGAAACAACTTGTAATTGTGCCAAGAGTTTAGTGGAAAAACCTTCAAGTAGAAGGGACTGGACATAGCTCTTTGATTGGAAAAGAGTGAACGAGGATATATCCTTGCGTGAATCTCTTTATCCCTATCTTTGCCAAGTTTATTTATTTACTAACTTGGGGATTGTTCTGAAGGTTCTTAAACTTCGTGAAAATGTGTTTTTCTGTGTGCTTACTTTTATTTCCTGCTTGCTAAAAAGGTTTTTGAAAAGGTTTTCCAAAAAGTTTAAGAAACACAATTCAATTCCCTTATTTTGTTTCCTTGTTTCAATTTCAGTTGATATCAGAGCTCAGCCTCTGGGTTGAGCATTTAGCCGTGCTTGAGAAAATATCCTTTCAAAACTCGATGGCATGACAAGGCATGCCTAGCGGAAGTAAACCAATGCCGGAAGGCACTTCCATGACGAGGCCATCGTTCTTCAATGGAACTCATTACCTTTACTGGAAAGAAAGGTTCAAAGGGTTCATCTTGAGCACAAACTCTACTTTCTGGTCGTTGATCATAAATGGCCCTAACATTGTTCGCAATGCTGATGGCTCAGAAAAGGCTGAAGAACAATGGACTGATGATGAGAGGACCAAGATGGAACAAAATCATAAAGCAAGATATGCTTTGATGTACGCTCTTAGCCGATACGAGTTTGAGAAGATTCATAATGTTGGGGTATCAAAAGGGATAATTTAAAAAAAAAAAAAACAATTTATAAAAACCTCTTAAGCGGAAAAACCTTTTTACTAAAGGACCACATAACACACATGAATCATAAGGATATTGTGCTTACCTCTTGAAGCGTAGCTTTACCACGAACACTGTGAGCACGTCAGCAGCACTGGTAAATCACGAACACTGTTAAGGTGTGAATGACAATTTGATCTACAAAGCTACAGTGCAGCAGATCCGAGGAATGCTGCTGCTATCACCACAAAGAGAGAGGTTCTTCTCTATCACCAGTATTGCAAAGTAGCAATACCTCTACTCAGTCCACGCGAGCAAACCAATGTCAAAGATAGCTTAGTGCTAGCTATCGGGATTGGGAGAGGCACGACACACAGAGAGAGAAAAGAGGGCGCGCCTGTCAAGGGTGTACAACGGCCATTATGAGTGCTCTGTGTTGTGTGTAACTTATGTGTACCGACAACGTTTAATAGTATTAAAGCCTACTACTACATATGTTAGGAATCGTAATGACTTCAAGTCAAAGGACTGCTTCACTATGGTCACCATGAGAATCGCCTATGACACTTATATAACTATTATGTGGCGTTCTCATAGCGGGTCACTCCAGTATAAATATTCCACTAATATTTATACCTATGTGAAGACTTGATATCTTATATCTATGACCCGTGAAATGTGGTCATCAGTACACTCACATAATAGTCTTAATGTATTATTATTGTCCTTATTAATAATAATACTTGACTATGGATATTTAAGAATAGTGTTCTATAATTCAATGGCATCTCACGGTCAAGTCATACTTGACGTTCCATTAAATAAACTACTAATTCTATGGACTTTATTATGCTATAAATATGATCATCAAATACAACATAATAAATAAATGCCTCATATATAAAATATAGAATAAAGTCATGATACAATGTATATATAAATCCAAAATATATATTGGCCACTAGGTTTACATCAACAATCTCCCCCTAGCACTAGTGCCAATTAGGCATAAATCTAATACCCATCGACCTAGTACGAGCATCATGCTTCTGCTGAGCAAGAGGCTTGGTAAGCGGGTCAGGAATATTGTCTAGTGTATCAACTCTGCATATCTTCACATCACCTCTATCGATAATCTCTTGAATGAGATGGAAACGCCCGAGTATGTGTTTGGATCTCTGGTGAGATCTGGGTTCCTTGACTTGCGCGATTGCTCCATTGTTATCGCAATAGAGGTCAATCGGGTCCGCAATGCTAGGAACAGTACCAAGTTCAGAGATGAACTTCTTGATCCAAACAGCCTCCTTTGCTGCATTGGATGCAGCAATATACTCGGCCTCTGTTATAGAATCGGCAACTGTCTCCTGCTTTGAGCTCTTCCAACTCACAACGCATCCATTAAGGCAAAACACGAATCCTAACTGCGATCTGGAATCATCCTTATCAGTTTGGAAGCTAACATCAGTGTAACCATTTACAATGAGCACTTCCTCACCTCATAGCCCAAGAATGTATCCTTAGTTCTTCTTAAGTACTTGAGGATATTCTTGACTGCTTTCCATTGAGTCTCATCGGGATCAGATTGGTACTTGCTCATCATGCTCAAGGCATACGAGACATCTGGTCTAGTAAATATCATAGCATACATGATAGTTCCAATTGCCGAAGCATATGGAACCTTATTCATGCGTTCCCTTTCATCAGATGTAGTACGGCACAGTCCCTTGGACAAGTATATGCCATGTGACATAGGCAAGAGACCCTTCTTGGAATCATGCCTATTGAAGCACCTAAGCACTTTGTCAATATATGTATCTTGACTAAGGCCTAATAATTTCAGCGATCTATCCCTATAGATCCTGATTCCCAATACATAGGAAGCTTCACCTAAGTCTTTCATCGCGAAATAATTCCCCAACCATGACTTTACATTTTCTAGTGTAGGAATGTCGTTTCTGATGAGTAGTATGTCATCCACATACAATACGAGAAAAGTAATCATGCTCCCACTAACCTTCTTGTACACACAAGGTTCATCCTCATTCTTGATGAATCCGAACTGTCTCACAGCTTCATCAAAACGAAGATTCCAGCTTTTGGAAGCTTGCTTAAGTCCATAGATGGATCTCTGCAATTTGCACACCTTTCCAGCACCCTTTGAATGGACAAAACCCTCAAACTGTGTCATGTACACATTCTTGAGGAGATTCTTGTTAAGGAATGCAGTTTTTAAAACCATCTGCCATATTTCATAATCATGATATGCGGCAATGGCAAGTACGATTCAAACATATTTAATCATTGTAACTGGCGAGAAAGTTTCATCATAGTCTATACCATGAACTTGCTTGAAACCTTTCGCAACCAGTCGTGCTTTGAAGGTATTAACCTTTCCATCCATGTCAATCTTCTTTTTAAAGACCCACTTGCACCCTATGGGTTTTACCCCTTCAGGTGGCTCCACCAAGGTCCAAACATGGTTAGTGTAAATGGATTCCATTTCGGATCTCATAGCT
Organism: Ammopiptanthus mongolicus; assembly: GCA_039655645.1. Lineage (NCBI taxonomy): Eukaryota > Viridiplantae > Streptophyta > Magnoliopsida > Fabales > Fabaceae > Ammopiptanthus > Ammopiptanthus mongolicus. The sequence goes on from JBCIVQ010000043.1 coordinate 50,302, forward strand.
TCTAGCCACTTCTCAGATTCAGGGGGAACTATGGCCTCCTGGTAGGTAACAGACTCATCTTGATCCATGAGCAGTACATCACCTTCTTGAGTTAGGAGAAGTCAAAATCTCTCAGGTTGTGTACGTGATCTGTTTGACCTAGCGGTTCTTGTGTTACTTGAACCAGTTATTGAACCACAACATCTTATGGATTCGGTTCTTGTTCCCTTGCAGACGAGTCAGTACTCTGTGGTGCTTGGATTTGTCCAAGTTCTACTGTTCTCCCACTGTCTACTTTAGAGATGTATTCCTTTTCAAGGAACACTCCAGTCCTGGCGACAAACACTTTGTCATCAGAGGGATTATAGAAATAGTATCCTTCCGTTTCTTTGGGATACCCCACAAAAGTATATTTATCTGATTTGGGTTCCAGTTTATTTGTGATTAAACGTTTGACATAGACATGACAACCCTCAATCTTCATAAAAGACAAACTAGGCTTTCGCCCCTTCCACATTTCATTTGGTGTTTGTTCTACCGCCTTTGTTGGAACACGATTAATTGTGAATGTTGCTGCAAGCAAGACGTAAACCCAAAAATAGTCTGAAAGATCTGAGTGACTCATAATCGATCGTACCATGTCCAACATGGTGCAATTCCTCCTTTCGGACACGCCATTCCATTGTGGGGTTCCGGGAGGAGTGAGTTAAAACTATCCCACACTCTTTTAGATAGTCATTAAATTCCTGGCTAAGGTATTCACTATCACGATTTGATCGTATGGCTTTAATACTTTTGCCCAGTTGGTTTTCTACTTCATTCTTGAACTCTTTGAACTTTTCAAAGATTTCAGATTTGTGTTTCATTAGATACACATATCCATATCTACTGAAGTCATCAGTAAATGTGACAAAGTAGGAAAAACCACCCTTAGCAGGTTTGTTCAGTGGCCCACATACATCACTATGTATCAAGCCCAAAAGATCACCAGTCTTTTCACTATTAACAGTAAATGGGGCCTTAGTCATCTTCCCCAATAAACAAGATTCGCACATATCAAATGATTCATAATCAAAAGAATCCAATAATCCATCTTTATGGAGTTTGAAGATGTGTTTCTCAGTAATATGGCTTAAACGACAATGCCAAAGATATGAAGGATTCAAACCATTAGGTTTGATCCTTTTCGTATTTATGTTATATATGGGCACATCGAGATCAAGAATATAAAGTCCATTACTCAATGGTGCATTAGTAAACAAAACATTATCCAAATAAAGAGAACAACATTTGTCCTTAACAATTAAATGAAAACCCTTCTTGTCCAAACAAGAAATAGAAATGATGTTTTTGCTAATAACGGGATCATAATAACAATTATCAAGTTCCAAAACAAGCCCAGTAGGTAAAGTTAAAACATAAGTCCCTACATCTAATGCAGCAACTTTTGCTCCATTTCCAACGCGTAGGTCTACTTCAGCTTTAGTCAATTTCTTCCTACTTCATAGTCCCTACACATTATTACAAATGTGAGCACCACATCCAGTATCAAATACCCAAGATGCTGAAGTAGATAAATTAACATCAATAACATAAATACCTGAAGCGGAAGTCTCACTTCCCTTCTTTTTCTCTTCCAGGTATTTCTTGAAGTTCCTCTTCCAGTGACCAGGTTGGCCACAATGGTGGCAATTACCTTCTGTGACGTCCCCAAGTCCCACTCAAGGAAATCCCATTATTTTATAACTCACTTATACTGTTAGCTATAGCTTAGCAATATTATTACTCGCTTATTAAGACCAACGATAACATACGATCAATATAAAAGCGCACAACATTAGAGTAAGCACAAAAGGATAAATGAAAATGCATACACACAATGCAGATATATACATGGTGGCCCGATCAGTAGGGCTAAGTAAAAAATATACAAAGGGAAGTACATAAAGAAACTGAAAACATAAACAAGGTAAATCCAAGGACCCCCAAAAAGAAACTCTTAAGGCTCACCAGCACTCTCGGTAACACCCTTTCTGGGGGCATCACATAACAGACATTTTATAAAACTATAAGGCCGAAAAACAGGTTAATCAAAATCATTTAAGAAAGATGGGGTAAATGTGTCCTTTTCATAAGACATAACTGTAAAACTTGTAACCGTTCATGCGTGTAAGGTAAACAGAAACATTTCATAATATATGTTCGTAAAGGCTTACATAAAAACCCAACCCGACTACAGAAAGAAAACAGAAAGATACAGACTCATCATAAAAGATTGGAGATGCAGCTTCTAAACATAAGATACTTGGGGTCGTAGCTCCACAAAAGATAAAAGAAATGTACAGACTCTTTGATACTCTACACTAGCCGACAACAGACTACACGGGAAGACGTCCCTTGGGTCAATCGCGGAATACTTCTTCTGACTTCTCCTTTACAGAGAGACAAGCGAAAGAAATAGGAAGGTGTGGATAAATCACCTCACTCCTAGTCTCTTCACTCATCGTCTTCCCACCAAGACCCATCAAACGAGACCTAACAGGAACCCTAACAAGGACTACTGCTGGCATTCCTATGGAAGACATAGCAAAAGTTGACTTAGAAGCAACTCTGTTAACAAGCAGCCTACCCCTAACAGAGGGAGAAGGAAGTGAATGCATTGGTGGAAAAGTTCATCTAGCATTACACTTATGGGTACAACCTTGACAGCGGACGACATGAAGACAAGCAGTGGAGCGGTCAAGAACTCTTCCTCTGCAACCCTTGTGGATGGTGAATGCGGCTCTCCACATTTACTTTGCTAGAAGCTCACCATGACTAGATGTCCAAACGCCAAAACCACTGGGAGGCTCAACAGGGAGGTGCATCCAAAACGTCTAGTGAAGTCTCCGTAACATGACCTTCTCGTGAGACAACCAGAGAAACATACAACGATGCAATACAGAGTAATGAGTTGAGATTCCCATTCAACAGCACAACACACGGCAGAAGTAAAAACGGTACGACACACAAGACAACAAAATACTAGTCATGCATATCATACATCTCAATATCTCATGTTATTTAATAAACAACATAAGACGTCATTAACACAGAAAAATAATGTATAACATGTAAATGTATCCATCAACAGTCATGCAACGCAACGCGATGTACATGACTCAATGCCATATGCCACAAGGGTAAAACTCTGACCCCTACTATGGAGCTAACAAAACGTCGGAGAGAGTGAATGGGATGACATGTTCCGTGTATACCAGCCTTGGGCAGGATGCTACAACATTCCTAACATGCACGTATCTGGCTTTTATGGAAACACTCTACACCAAACATGAAAAGTACGACATCTAGTAGAGGATATCAGTGTATTGCTCGGATTCGCCATAACATAGAAGAATCACCAACTGGTCTCATGTCTGCCCTTCCAACCCTGATACCTCCAAGACCATTTAAGATCGTCACCGTAAGATTCGCACCAGCATCTAGGTGTAAGCTCAATCTCCTAGGCTCAAGGCCTTACAAACTCATGCAATGAAATGCCAATGCTTACACAAAGCAGATGCGATAAGACAATGTCTATCCACCGAATAAACCTCAAGGTTCACTAAGGTTTTCTTCCTTAAGGACTATACGCGTCTTTGCATTATAAAACCTTCATCCACTGGATAAATTTCGTGATCCCTCCGGGATCAAGTCATTACAAGACTATACAGTTAGACGATGTCCTCGGGTCCGACTCACCGGCCCGTCATCAAACTACTGTTCCAAACCAAAATGTTTCATGTTTGTGTTCGTGTCTTATGATATATTTCTCAAGTCTTAAACGTCTTATGAAGAAGGATTGAGAATCCTCTAGTTAAGTCTTAGATCCTTTCTAAGTTAGAGGGTACTTGTCTTTCGAGTAATGAAATACATCTTGATTCATTGAGTCTTATGAGTCGATTGATGAATGAATCATCAATGGTGTAACATATGGTCTTGTTCCAACACACATTACACTTTCTTATCTCTTTATTTCACTCTAAGTCAATTATTTGACTTAGGGTTTTAACTTAGGAAAATCCTTAGTTTTGAGTTCAAGACACTTTTGTAAAAAGGTGAGTAAAAACACTTATTTGTTTTATACCTTGGCAAAGTGCCTTGGTACCTTTGATTCAAAATCTTATTTTTGAAAACATTATTTCAAAAAGCTTGTAGTTTCAATTAAACTAATTAAAGTCGGAAGTTGGAGTTAAAAACGCTTTTGTATAAACTACAGAAGAGAAATCTTCTTAAGTCCAAATTCCTTTTAACTTGAAATCATTTATACTTAAACTTGAAACTAAACATTGTATTGAAATCAAAGATTGGTTTTATGTTCAAAACTTACTTAGTAACTGAATATTACATAAGATTTCTCAAGTCGTTTGTTATTGAGAACATTTGATTCATTAATTTCAAAACATAATTTGATTCACTTCAGCCATAACTCAAGATCAAAATACTTTTCCCTTGTTTTAAGAATCATCTTGAATGAATATAAGGTTGTGCTTCATTCAAATAATGTTTCTTTGTTTTGCTTCGTTCAACGTTCATCAATTCCATTTTAGAGTTGTAAAATCATTTGAGTTTCAAAGATTGAAGTTGAAAATCATTTTTGTTTATGCTTTGGCTGAATCCTATACTAGGTTTAATGTGAAGATTTTGCATCACCAACATCCATCATGAACAAGAGTATTCATCAATGCATCAACATGAATAATAAATAGCAACAATTCCAAAAATTCAACATCAAACCCGTATACAGAATTTTCAGCATGTCAAGCATCAACTTGTGCAAGCATTTGATTGACCAAACGAATTCGGATTTGAGCAAATGTGGACTCATATGAAAGCTTAGGATGTCTAGTTTTTGGATATTAAATTACTTTTTCAAAAGGCAACTGATTTGGTACAGTGTCACGAAATAATTCACTGTAGTCAGAATCCAAAACAAAATTTTATGCTTAGATTGAAACAAGTTTTCAGGGTCAAATATTTATGAAATCACATGCACTACAAAAAAAGGCAGTTTTTGCCACCTCCAAAATCGGTCGCAAAAGTAATATATTCGGTGGCAAACTTATGTTGCAACCGATTTTGCGACCGATACATTTCGGTTAGTAAAACCCTAGTCGCAAACCGTTTTGCAACCGAAATGCATAATCGGTTGCAAATTTGCGACCTCCAAAATCTGTCGCAAACTTTAGAAATCCGTCGCAAATTTGTTGGTCGTTTTGATGGTTGGCAACCAAATTGACAGCATAATCGGTCGCAAAATATATAGCCGTTACAATTTAGATAGCAATTTGCGACCAAATACAATGTGACAAAATCGGTCGCAAAATATATATCCGTTACAATTTAGATAGCAATTTGCGACCAAATACAATGTGACAAAATCGGTCGCAATAGGTACTTTTTTTAAAAAAAAATTTGAGATAATATTAAAATTCAAATTTATTTAATTAAAATAATAAAAGATTATTTTTTAGTTATTGTTAATGACATTTAAAATTTGCAATGCAAAATAAAGAAAATCAAAATAAACATGATATAATTAAATAAAACTGTATATCAATTCATAAAACAATAAAAAATACATATATAATAATGTATGAAAATAAAACCAAAATACAAATCAAAATACATAATGATCTATGAAGGTCATCATAGAGGTGCAAAGTCGTCGCCCCCATCCTCGCCCAAATCGTCGTCCACGTCGTCGACGCCGTCTACATCCCCGACGTCCTCTGCAGCAGGCGGTGGTGGAGGTGGTGGAGCAAATGGTCGAAGTGGAGGAGGCTGAAGGCGAAAGTGCTCTAAGATCCACTAAAGCTGTGCAGATGTAGCAGCCTGTGCGGCCTCCTGTGCGGCACGATTTGCGATAATCTCGTCATTAAGCTTTATGATAGTATCCCGCATCTCCTGTATCTCCTCTGGAGAAGCAGTAGGCCCAGGCACATCCTGTTGTCTAGGCTGGCTAGACGACGAGGCTAGGTAATGATCACCTAACCCACCAAGCCCATACACAACTCCCTTCTTATTTTTACCCCCGACAATATTCAAATAGTGGGCATTATCGTCAACGGAGGCAGGAGACTCATGACTAGAAGAACTACCGTCCTGTGTGGCATGTGCACGAGCCTCATCTAAGGTCTCATAGTATTTGTCCTATAAAATAAGGTTGAATATCATATTATTAACAATTAATATGTTGCGAAAATTAAACTTGAATATATAGTACAATTAACAGTGTACGTATATTTACATGTATCTCACGAGACTTGTCGTTTGCCCACACTCCAGACTTCAACTTTTTTGTCTTTTTTAGGATATCGATGGCATCCGGGGGTCGGCCATCCTGATCACTCTGCATATATTAAAATAAGTTCATTAAATGCGAGTAATAAAAATTAAGTAATGAATTAAACTGCATAAATTAAAATAAACTTACCATCCTTTGAAAGTGTTCTCCACTAGAGATGCTGCCTCCCGTGTAGGCCGATGCGCCCCTGTCTACAGTCCGATTCCTCTGTCCGATTGCGCTCCTCTCCTGGAATTTAGAATCACTGGCAAAAAATGCATCTAGTTCCGCTTTGATATGATCTGCTATCCACTTTCCGGGAGTCCTGCCATTTCGAATAGCGCTCAATGAACCTTTTAGGATGCACATACCCCTATGGTGAAAGGTCTTCTCCACCATGACGTCGTCCCAAGGGTCCCATGTATACTTTTTCTGCATGAAAACACATATATATTTAATTAGGCAACAAAAACATATATAATACGTACAACATATAATGTAAAACTAAATATATGTCAAAATTTTAATTTACCTGAAACTCTTGCCACCACCTCTTCTTCACGTCATCATCAACTGAGCTATAAGTGGGCCATGCTTTGTCAAATTTTTGCTTGATGATTTTTGAAATGACATTAGTTGTTTTCCTAGATGGAGTAAACCTGTGATTAAAAACACAATCATTGTATAAATAATCCTTGTATAAATAATGTTATAAAATATAATTAATAAAAGTAAAATTTAACTAATATTAAACTATCATATTATAAAATTTAACTATTAAAATAACTTACTCCCATTGGCCGGGCCTAGCCTGATTTGCAATCTCTGTTCAGGCGGAGCTCTGACATTTGCCTGCGAAGATGACGGACCGGGAACAGATGGTGGTGATGGTGCTGGTGTAGATGATGAGGGACCTGGTAATGATGCTGGTGGGGTAGTGACCACCAAGGGAACACTAGGTACAGTCGCCTGGTCAGAACTAGGCAAGTCGATCGTGGGAGTACCTCTCCCAGCACGACCTCTGCCACGAAGAGGGCGAGCTGGCATTCGACCACCCCAACCTCTACCTCTACCTCTATTAGCATCTGCCATCTGTATGAAAACAATCAATATAACTTTAATTAAGTTGATCATATTACAATTAACAAAGACGGTAGGAAAACAATGTATATAAGTTTAAGTAACTAACATTAAGAAAACAATCAATATAAATAATCAACATTATTTACCTAATTAGACGTATCTGAATCAATAAATTCACTCTCACTATCGCTTAATATACATGTGTCCTTGTCTGGTTCATCCGATTGATCCGAGTCAGACTGAATCGGTACTGGCACATTAATTATTTCCCCGTTGCCCCCAACATCCACAAGAGAGCCCCCTGTGATAATATCTGCCTCAATATGTTGTAACATGTGAAGCCCTGCAATGATATCATCTTGGTATGGAGCCTCCATCTCAGCCTGACTGACCGTAGTATCCGTGATTGTACAACGGGCCATTGTCTTGATGACACCCAACCAACCATGATGACCCTCGGGATATGGGGTGTAATAAACTTGCTCTGCTTGTTGTGCCAATATGAATGGGTCGTAAGCCTTATTATATCTCCCTAATTTCTTAACTTCGACAATTCCATATTTATTATCTATTTTTGTCCCTATATTAGGAGTATTATCAAACCAATCACACTTGAAGAGAACTGACTTCATCACGGGGAGCCCGATATACTCTATTTCAACAACTTCAGTTAGTTCTCCGTAAAAATCATCTTCTAATTGACCATTTGTGCCTCGTACACATACACCATAGTTATATGATAACAAGCCGTCACTCCATCCTTTTGTACGGAATTTATATCCATTTACAATGTAAGTTGAAAATGTTGTAACAAATCTCTTTGGCCCCCATGCCAGATTAATCAACAGAGGATCTTCAATATTATTTTCTGGATTGTGAACCTAAGAGGTTTAAAAATTGATGTTATACACCATGTTAATGTAAAATAACATTCATTACAATAACTTACAAGGTGTTAACCTACATGTTCTTTGAACCACGCAGGAAACATGGTGGTAATCTGCTGGTTAATTTGAGTGTCTGAAATGTTGGGTTGTTGCTCTTTTAACTCATTGGCATAGAAACTATAAGAAAAAGCAACTTCAAGTAAGACACAATTGATTATTAAACACAATTAAAAACAAATGTGAACACTAACTTACTCTAAATACGGTTCCACCTCTTCACAGTTTTGTAGAATGTATAAGTGGGCAGCGTCAATGTCACGTTGCTCCATGTAATATGATTTGGATTTGCCACTAGTCATGCCCGGGTAATTGAAAATTGATATAGGAGGAGTAGCATCAATATCATCTTCTTCTTCGTTACGTTCAGATGGATAGTAATAAGAAGCGAAGGTAGATGTCTCCTCCACTAAGTAGGCTTCACAAATGGAACCTTCCACCCTAGCCTTGTTCTTCACTTTGAATTTAAGGGATTGCAAGAACCTAAGTAGGAATAAATGATTTAATTACATGAGATTATAATTAAAACATATGTAAGAATAAATGATGATTTAATTATATACCTCTCAAAAGGATACATCCAACGATATTGGACCGGTCCACCAACTCTTGCTTCGTACGGGAGATGAATTGGAAGATGCTCCATTGAATCGAAGAAGCTGGGCGGGAATATCTGTTCCAACTTACATAGCAACACGGGTATATTGTCTTCCATGACCTTTAGTTGTTCCACATTTAGTGTTGTTGAAGTCAACTCCCTAAAGAAATGACTAAGCTCAACAAGTGGCTTCCAAATAGGTTTCGGTAATGAGTCGAACGCAATGGGAAGCAAACATTGCATGAATACATGACAGTCATGACTTTTCATTCCATGTAACTTGCCTTCCTTAACGTCAACACATCTGCCCAAATTTGAGGCGTATCCATCAGGCAACTTTAGTTCTTTAACCCATTTACAAACAGCTATTTTTTGTGGTTTGCTCAGTGCATAGTTTGCCTTAGGTTTGAATAGCTTTGCACGACCACAATCTTTCATCTCAAGGTCCTTCCGATTGCATATTTCTGCCAAGTCCAATCGAGCTTTATCTGTATCCTTCGTCCTCCCTTTGATGTCCATCACGGTGTCAAACACATTCATAAACACATTCTTCTCAGTGTGCATGACATCAATGTTATGACGCAGAAGGTGTGTTTGCCAATAGGGCAAAGTCCAAAATATACTTTGCTTAGTCCAATTATGGCAAACGCCGTAACCATCAGGCTTTTCTTTTGGTTGCTTCTCATGGATGAGGGGGAACTTGCATACCCTCTTCAAGATATTGGGACTCGACAAACGTGGAGGATGGGTTGAGTGCTTAGTTTTATTCCTCTTGAACGCAGTTTTATTCTTCCTAAAAGCATGCCCGGCAACAAGGAATGGGCGGTGATTATCAAAATAACATATCTTCCGACTATTTTTAAGTGAGAACGCCTTTGATCCCTCCATGCATATTGGGCAAGCAAGCTTCCCCGCAGTACTCCAACCCGAAAGCATCCCATAAGCCGGAAAGTCATTGATCGTCCACATCAGTGCGGCCCTCATCATGAAATTCTGCCTTAAATCAACGTCATAAGTCAATACACCATCATTCCACAATATCTTCAAGTCATCAATGAGAGGCTGCAAGTACACATCAATCTTGGCTTTTGGATTTAACGATCCCGGAATTAGGACTGTCAAGAACATAAACTCCTTCTTCATGCACATTCCAGGGGGAAGATTGTACGGAGTTAGGATAACCGGCCAACAAGAGTAAGCCTTTCCTATTTGACCAAAAGGATTAAAACCATCTGCACATAACCCTAACCTGATGTTCCGAGGGTCTTGAGCAAACACTGGATGCACCCTATCAAAATGCTTTCAAGCATCTCCATCAGAAGGATGACACATGACCCCTGGTTGCCTTTCATTCTCACGGTGCCACCTCATGTGGGATGCAGTTGCCATTGAAGAGTACATTCTTTGTAGCCTTGGGACGATTGGAAAGTACCACATTCTTTTTAAGGCGGTCTTCTTTTCAATGCCCCTTCTAGTGGTTGTCTTGTATCGCTCTGCGCCACAAAATTTTCATGTTTTTACGCTCTTAGCTGCTTGGTCTTTAAAGTACAACATGCATCCAAAAGGGCAACAATCAATTTTAATACAACCCAAACCCAAACTGGCCACCGACTTCTTAGCATGATAAAAATTCTTAGGCATATGATTTTCACTCGGCATTGTCTCACTCATAAGCTTCATCATTTGATTAAAACAATCTTCCGACATATGGGATTGAGATTTCAGGCTTAAAGCTCCCAAAGCGACCGACAATTCCGAGTGTTTATCGCATCCTTCCCACAAAGGCCTTCGTGCAGCCGCGAGCATGTCAAAGAATTTTTGAGCTTCAAGATTTGGTTCCTCTATGCGTTGGTCGTCCATAACACAATCATCTTCTAAGGCCTGACCCACTGATGGTCCAGCATGATCCATGATCATTTGCTCGTAAGGATTCACTTCTTCCCTGTGCTCACCAATTCCATAATATGAATTTTCGACCACCATTGGGGGAAACGTGGGCAATTGTTCACCGTGGAGGGTCCACCAGTAGTAATTGGGCATGAACCCCTTATTGCAAAGATCCAACAGTACTTCAGTGGGCGTCTTGAAAACTTTACAAATGCACTTTAAGCAAGGACACCTAAACTTCTGATCAGGGCTATTTAGAAATCTATCATCCTTAGTAGCGTAGTCTATGAATACATGAACTCCATCTTGGAATTCTAGAGTTAGATGTTTGTTACGATCCAACCTATTGTACATCCATATCCGATTCTCGGGAATTTCCATTACGGGTACCTAAGGGGGAAAGCAACAGATAGTTTCATACATTTGACTAATTTATCAGCACACAACCAGTCCCTATTGAGCTCCGCTCTTCACTGAAAAACACACATAATTCAAACACATGCATTTGACTCATTTATCAGCACACAACCAGCTTCCTATTGAGCTCCGCTCTCCACTAACAAACAACACATAATTCAAACACATGCATTTGACTAATTTATCAGCACACAACCAGCTTCCTATTGAGCTCTGCTCTCCACTAACAATCAACACATCGATCAAACACATGCATTTGAATAATTTATCAGCACACAACCAGCTTCCTATTGAGCTCTGCTCTCCACTAACAATCAACACATCAATCAAACACATGCATTTGAATAATTTATCAGCACACAATCAGCTTCCTGTTGAGCTCTGCTCTCCACTAACAAACAACTAATCAATTCACATAACACATTACATATACAACAATCAATCATGTTATTCAACCAAAGTGGCAACTCACAAACTAATCAGATCAAAACAGATAGAGTAAAGAGAGATATACCTAATTGATCAGTGAAGCAGCAAATGAAGAGAGCCCACGAAGTCCAGCAAAGTACACACGTCCTAAATATACATGAAAGCAAAGAAAGACATTATGAAACATTAGTGCTTATTACCTACTCAAGTCTTAATAAGATAACTACTATATATATTTATAGTGTTTCACAGGCTGTTATAAGTGGTTATGTTCTGCATGCACAACATCTCTTTGGCATATGTCCAGGCTGTATCATAGGATTGTAGTACAATATATTTTTTATACTATGATCTCCAGGCATATGCACAATCATGCTCTAGTTACATTATTTATACTAAGAACATGTGGTTTTCACAATCAGAGTAAATGCCATGAAATATAGTGCCTAGGAGGGTAAAATATATAGCAACCTTGGCCCATTCTATTTTCATATAATTATGACAACTGGTGGTTTGCAACAGTAACAGTCCATACTTGATCTAGAAGACCAAGAATTACTAGCTTCCTACCCAAATAGATGTCTACCACTCTGCTATATATATAAATACCTAGTGGAAGCAGAAGCTACCATGTTTTCTACCACTAGTTTACTGCTATATGGTGGCAAATCTGGAGCACTAACACAAGTTGCCAGAAACTCGTTCAATTCATGGCAGTGAAGGAAAGCAAAACAAGCCAAAATAGTCAGCAGCAAGAAGAAGCTTGTGATCCTTGCAAGTCTTTTGGCCAGAAGTGCAGTCACCTAGTCAAGACGCAGCGAGCAAAATTCTACATTCTTCGTCGTTGCATAGCTATGCTTTTGTGTTGGCATGACGTGGTGAGCACTGAACTGAGGCAGCTAGCTTATTCACATAATGCTTGGAGCAGTATCATCTTTTTCTCTATAAGATTGTAACATAAAAGGGGTACTATGTCATACTAGAAATTGTTATTGTTACTTTTTTTTCTTATAGAATTGCATTATGTGTTACTATGT